>CACSLK010015970.1:878437-888603 GCA_902706635.1 Striga hermonthica
TCTCAATTGATATATTTATGTTTAATGTAGTTATATGTTGTAAGTAAAAAAAATATTATAATATAACACATGTAAGTCGCACAAATAAAAAAGTGTCATACTAAATATATAATAATATATATATATATTTATAAAAGGTATTAAAATTTTTAATTACTTTTTCTCATTAATTTTATATTTTAAAAAAGAAAAAATTAGCAAGCACCCGTGTAATACACGGGCGTTGTACTAGTTGTCAATTGAAATCCCAAAATTCAACATTCATGCTTTTGCAGGACTAAGGATGGTTAAAGATCAAAGAAATAAGAGAAAATTTTGCTGACGTACCGTGACATCATAAATTATTTGCAAATCTACTAGATTGTTTTTTTTTTTTTTTTAATTGCAGATATGAATTAAAATGCTACAAGTATTTGCATATATGCTACACTATTCAATATTAAATTATTTCTTTTGTTAAATATTTTTTATGATATGGTAAGTTATGAGATGATAACTACAGATTTTTTTTGAATGTAGATACCTTCCCAACTTCCCATCACCTTTCTCGGTTCTCCCGCCTCTCAATCAATATTCTTCTCTCTCACACTCAATTCTTCACTTTTTGACCTTTTTTTTATTTGTTATCTCCATCGTGAGTGGCGGAGGTCGCCGGATGGCGAGCTTTAGCCGAGGGCAGTAAGAACTCGATCTATCGGGTACCCGCGGTAGAATCTCGATTATTACAACCAACGTGCAATGACACGAGTTGGAAGCGATGAAGACGACTAAGGGCAGAGAGTAGTAGGGTGTAGTTTTGAGCCATTAATCGGCTAATTTAGGGTCACGAGAGGAGGGAGAAAGAGGACGACTGGGGATGAGAGAGAAGGAACATAATGTGTGTAACGCGATTATATTATGTATATGTGCACGAATAATATACTTCCAGTATATCAGGCTGTAACTCTGTTGTTGTTTTTAATGCTGTATATGCGATGTTTATATGTTGTATATGTTGTGTGTATAAGCAGTATATTTTCCATTATACTATACATAAACAGTATATTAATGGAATATAAACGTTATATAAACAAAATAGCCGAACATCCACCCATCTAGGTCGTGCGACCATCGGTCTCTGCCAGCCTCCATTAGTCCAAGCCCAGGGGCGCAACTACTCGCCTATGTGTTTTCTGAGACGTGCCGCAGCAATCCGCCATGAATCTAAGACACCGCTTGGTCGTAGTCGTGCCGTAAATCCGTTGAACGAGAGAGAGAGAGAGAGAGAGAGAGAGAGAGAGAGAGCATTTTTAAGGGTGATATGTTGTTATAATGTAAATCCTTTCAATTATGGTATTTCACTTTATAGTGCGACCCTTCAATTACGGGATTTAGTTAGAAAACTATATATCAATGTTGTGTTTCAGTTGTTTTGTAGATTTTTTGTGGGCAAGAGGTAACCGACCTACCCGACTCGGGTCGTTCTCAAAGGAAGGCTATTCGGAACTTGATTAACTATTTAATTGTCCAAATCACAAAAAGAGAAAATAAATCGTAAACATTCTAATCAATTGGTTCAGAGTTGAATTAACACTAGACAAGCAAACGATCACGAGCAATTGCAAATAACGAGCAAGTAGCGAAATTAAACTACCAGAATCTTCATGCCATCAACACAACGAACAGAAAACAAATAACGAAGAGAAATATGCAAGCTATGAGCATTAGGTAATTAACCATAACCCTAAGTCATTAAACTCTAATTGAGTCTTAACCCTTAATCGAGATAGGTAAGAGATTAATCCCTACAATCACTCAAGCAAGCAACAAAAACAATCAAGTCCCAACTTTTCATCCATCATCCACAATACTCAAATTTACCTTAATAAGCATTATAAGTAAAAACGAGGCAAAAACAGAAGTAAAGAGCTTTAAAGATAAATACCCAATCTTCTATTGCGTAGTGGATGAAAACCAGATTCAAAAGTTTGGAACTTGTACAAAAAGAAAGTCACTGGAAAAATCGCTGGAAGATGACATAAGCTCCTTAAGAACCATAGACTAGAGAGGAAATATAAAACATAAGTCAAGTTCCAAAAAAGGAAAAATAGTATAATGAGGCTAGATGTTCCAAAAAAAGGGCCAAATGTATTTTTACTCCAGCTTAAACACACACACAAACACACACACACACACACACACACACATACACACTATTTCGTGCACATTAAATGAAACACTCGCGAGTTCGATGAGTTAAATCGAACTCGCGAGTTGCAGCTAGAATTCCGCGGGCAAACTTCTCTGGCAAAGTGAACTCTAGGGTTGAGGGTTTTTGAGGGCGCAAAAGACAGGATTCGCGGGCAATCGACATCTGGGCGCAGGGGCGTTCCCGTAGGCGCGCACAAGGAAACTCACAGGCATGAGGCCATTCGCGGGCCTGAGTGAAAGAACTCGCGAGGTAGTTGCGTTCCACGGGCACGGGAGAAGATTCACGCGTGCGAGTTCCCGGGACTGAAGCTGGCTGCTGGCTCGCGAAATGGGGGCATCTCGCAAAATGGATTTCCGCTGGCGCGAGTCTTCAAAGCTGAAAGTGTTGGGCTCGGAATGTATACAGGTGGCTATGGCTCGACTTCAAAAGGCTCTAAATCATCGTACCTTTCTCCGAACGACTTGAAACTTTGACTCCCTTAATCAACTCCTTTCCTCTTCGTCATGGAAAGCATAACAAAAATTTCACCGAACTGCTTCTATGAATAAATACTCGGGACGGTGCATCAGGGCATGACTATTTTCTCCTTCCGAGCCTACAAAACACCAAAACGCACAAGAGAGATGGAAAAATACACGAATACAACTCAAAAACGAAAAGCTACTAAAAATAAACAAAAATGGACCGGGACACAACACAAACCGAACCTAAAAAGACTCAACCCAAACAAATAAAAACACAAGAAAAACAAACAAAAACATAACAGACATTGGTATCTAACAACTATCTAATTATTTTGCTTTACTTTCGCAATGTGCAAATAATTTTAGAATTATGTAAACTTGCAATTTTTTTGTTCAATCACGGTACAAATGTAAATAGGCCAAGAAATAATCTTTCATTAAGTTGAAAAACCGTAAAACACTGCGACTGAAAAAATAATATATATATATATATGTATTTTGTTATAACCTTACAATTTTTCTTTTGTTTTTCACGAACATTCCATTTCTATACTATTTGTGTGATTACATTTTTGGATACTTCGTTTGTGGTGATTTTGATAGTTTTTATGTGTGATGCATGTAGTGGTAGGGATGAAAACGATCGGCATAAGGCTCAACCATTTCCACTTTTATATTTTTTTCTCGAAAACGAAAATGATACGATAATGTCGGAAATGAAAACGACATCGGTATTCCGGTAATATCGAAAACGAAACTATCCGATCGAAAATACATCGATAACGATCTAAATATATTAAACGGTATTTAAAAAACGATAAACACACCGCATTATAAAATATAGCATTAAAACATTAATTGAAATATTCTCATGGCATAATAGTAGCAAAATCCAAATTAAAATCCACACCATTTGCTATAACAAAATCCATACAAATTCCAATAACTAGCAATTGAATTGTGACTTGTCCACCAAATTCTCATGGAATAATAGTAGCAATTGCAATTTGAAACATGAAATGGGAGCAATTAGGTGAGAAATCAACCATGGAACCACCAAATCCACAAAAAAACCACAACAAACGAAACCCAGAATTCAAAACACAAATCACTAAAACAATGATGGGAGTTAAACATAATATATAAACTTGTCCTTCACAGCATGTTGTCGTCTGCCTACAACTGAATCTCAGGCAAATCATCATTATCAATTGCCACATCGTCATCACGTCCCATTTCTGAGAATTCATCCTACAATTTGTAATGGAAAAATATTTTAACACTCATACAAATATTTCACGAAAAGAATAATAAAAAGGCCTGAAAAGAATTGAAATCATTATCTTCACACTAGAACTATATGAAATGAGATGATGCAATATTTGTAAATTGTAAAATAAATTCAAATCATAATTTCTCTAACTCATATCTTCATTTTTCCTTGCGTGCAAAATATTTACTTGACTCTTCATTCTTGTGAAATATTGAAACAACACTGAAATCTGTCAGCATATTCTACTATTATTCAACATATTTGAAATTATTAATATTGCAACTCAAGAAAGAAAGAAGGAACCTCAAACATTAGATTATTCTTAATGGCTTCAAGAACTTCAAGGTCACCAGGCAGCGAAGAAACATTCTTAGAACCTGAAAATAAAAAATTTAAAACCAAGTGCTTAGTGAATTTAAATCTTTGTAATCTAAAACCAACAATCAATTTGAAATTATAACTTTTCTAGTAGCTATTATCCAGTCCTTAGTGCAAACAAGAGCTTGTACCATGTCAGGATCAAGGCGGCTGCGATATGGATCAATGACACGACCACTAGCACTAAATGCAGATTCAGATGCAACGGTTGAAACTTGAACTGCCAATACATCACGAGTAAGCAGGGACAGGACATGATACTCTTCCTTATGAGATTTCCACCATGCTAAAATGTCAAACATGTTCTGGTTGGCTTTAGTGGTCTTCAATGGTGGTTCTGCTAAGTACCTTTCCAATTCACTGAACCCTCCATCAGCATCATATGAGTCACTTTCAAATAGGTAGTTATCAAGCTCATCATCTATGTTGTTGCTGCCCATAAATAGATCTGCCAATGGTTCTTCAACTTCTTTATTGCTCTTTGAAGAAGAAGGTGCAGCAGAAACATAGCATTGAAACATCTTCCTTAGGATACCATTGAATTTTTCAAGTTCAGCTTGGTAGGAATTATTATAGAACTTTCGCAAGTAAAATTTCACAATTCTTCTCTTGAACCTAGGATCAAGAAAATTTGCTACAGCAAGTGCAATATTAGACTTCTTCCAGTACTTATCAAACTTGACACTCATAGCATTTGCCATTCCACAAATAGTGGTATCCTTACTAATGCACCAATCAGCTAGCAATATCTTAATCTCACAAAAGCCTCTAAAAAATAGGTTCGCCGTTGGATAGGTAGTACCAGAGAATATCTCAGTAAGCTCAAAGAATTTTTTCAAGAAGGGAATCAAAATTTGTGCCTTATCCCATTCATGATATGAAGGAGCAATACTACCATACCTGTGGCGGTCAATGGAAGTCAGCCTCGCAAAAGCAGTCTTATAATATAGAGCATCCCTCAACATTAGATATGTTGAATTCCACCTTGTAGAAACATCAAGTGACAGAGAAGGCTTTGTGTCTAACCCACATTCAACAACAAACTTTTGGAACTCCTCCCACTGTATTGTAGACCCCTTAACAACAAGTACAAATGCCCTAATCTTTTCAGTTGCATCAGAAATCACACGCATACCATCTCTAACAACCAAATTCATGATGTGATTAGCACATCTCACATGATAAAATAGACCATCACATACTAAATTGCTATGCTTCTTGAGCTCTATAATTAGATCCTTAACAGCAACCTCATTTGCAAAAGCATTATCCAAAGTCAAAGAGAACATCTTTTTCTCAACATACCATTTTAAAAGACAAGAACTAACCGTATAAGACAACCTCTCACCGGTATGTCGCCTTTCAACATGGAGGAAATTGATATCCTCTTCTGAATTTTCCAATCATCATCAACCCAATGAAGGGTGACACACACATAACCCTTATTCTGGTTGGATTTCCACATATCCATCGTTGCACTAAACCGGCTTTGAATGGTTTTGAAGTATTCATACAACTTATCTCTTTCAGCCGAATAATACTCCATGATTTCCTTTCTAACAGTGACACGAGAATTGAGAGGATAATTTGGACGCATGGATTTGACCCATTCTTGAAAAACTCATGCTCAACCATGTTGAAAGGATACTCATGAACAATCATTGCCTCATAGAACTTCCTCAAGCTAGCTTCTTGATCATATTTATACGGTTGGACTATTGCAATGCCTGTCTCATTATTTTTTTTTGTTGTGAGCTGCTGCTGTCCTTTCTTTATACTGTGGTAATTAGCAAGATGTGTCCAAAAAGCAGTTGTTCCAAAATTGCTCTCAGCTCTATGCTTGCTACTCTTATTTTTACACCCTTTGAAATTGCACTTTGCCCAACATTGTTGTTCCTGCTTGCCATTTACCTCCACTGTCACCCAGTACTTGGTGAAGTATTGCCACACTTCAGATGTGGTTTTCTTTGCCTTCTTGGTAACAGGTTGTTCCTCAACATCACTGTCCACATTGATGGCATCATGACTCTCCTGTGTGGCACCACCATCGGCTGCTTCACTTGGCACTAAACTTCCCTCAAATGAAGGTATCAATGTTGAAGCATGTGCTGGCGATGAAGCAGACACACTATAACTTTGATTTGCGACACTTGAAGGCAACATCATTTTGTTACGAGTACCTATCAAATATCAATCAAAATATTAAAGAAAGAACTAAATTGCAAAAGAACTCCCAAATTAAAAGAAATAAACTCAGAAACAATGTACAATACTAAATAACATAAGTTAATATTTTTCTTAGAACCTTAAATTTTTAATAGCTTATGTTCTGCTTCTGCTTCATAAACCTAAATTATTGTGCTGATTCTTCACATATTTTCCTAAAAACAACAATGAGAGACATGAATTCACTTAAAAATCCCCCCTCCCGCCTGCCCTCCTGTATCTTGTCAATTTCCCTTCACTGAACCAATCATAGCCTTATTCAATTCATCAATTGTGATAAATATAACATTATAAATTTATAACAAATATATTAACAGAAATGATTGTTGATAACACGATAAAATATGCATATGCTTTTTCACTTAAGTTAACACCATAATCTAGTTAAGCCGCTATTCATACATCGCAGCAATTCCTAAAGCCATTGTTGTCTCTCTGGAAACTCAATGATTTTATAAAGAAACAGATTCACAAACAGATTTGCATCAAATTTCATTGTTGTAATGTTGTCCCAAAATTTGCATCAAATTCGCACAAACAAATTCACCAAAATCGCAGCCCTACAGAACACAAATCAAACGAAGCTTACCGGAGTCTTTTGCCGATTTCTGAGCTCCGGTGACAAGACCAGGATGTCCAAGTTTTTCTGGTGGCTCCATAACTATTGGCGTGAATTCAAAGTGAGGTAGGCGGCGACAGCTGGAGCATGTAGCGGGTGGTGCGGTTGCGACGTTGATGGGAGTGGGGCGCGGCGGCGACGAGCAGGTGACGGGAGTGACGACGAGCAGGCGCGGTGAATTGTGATGGCCGTCGGCCGATGGAAGAGATGACAGACTCCCAAACGAGACTCGAGAGTGAAGACCGAACGGGATGAAGGGGATTTAGGCACTGTAGATGCGGTTGCGACGGTGATGGGAGTGGGGCGCGACGGCGACGAGCAAGTGACGGGAGTGGCGAATAGCAGACGACGAGCAGATGGGAGAGACGACAGACTCCCAGACGAGACTCCAGAGTGAAGACCGAAAGGGATGAAGGGGATTTCAGGATTTGGGCACTGTAGAAGGGTTGGGCTGAAGGGGATTTGGGCATTTGGCCCATTTGGAATTTGGATTGGGCTTTATAATTAAAAGTGAGCCTAGTATGGGTTGGGCCGGTATTACCGACGGTAAAATACCATTTAAATACGGTAATTTTCTAAAACGATCGAAAAAGGGCTAAACTGTTTTCGTTTTCATTTTCTAAGTTTTTTACCGTTTCCATTTCTGTTTTTCCGGTTACCGTTTCCGTTTAGCCTCCAAATCTGAAAAAATTTCGAAAACGATTCCCGGTAATCGAAAATTACCGTTCCCGTTTTCATCCCTATGTAGTGGGTTCTTTGTTAAACTATAACGATTATCCAGTTGTTATTTTGTTATGCATAATGATAGTACATTCGTTATCGATTTCTCATTCACAAATATCGTTATAACAAAACAAGTATCGTTATGATGAAAAAACTATCATATTGCTATCTCAAAATTGTTTAACTAATCGGAAACCAAATTACTATTAAATTAAAGTAGTTACTTGTTAAATTCTTCATATTCGAGATAAGCATTATAATATTAAAATTGTAATAATCATATCAAGGTAGAATCATTCTAATATAATATATAACGAAGGTATAAATGTTATAATAGTATTTCATTTACATGGCTGAAAATATAATTATGACGAGAGTAGTATCGTTCGAATGTAATATGTAACACTTATGGAATCATTATAATATTATTTCATCAACACAATTGAAAATATAAATATAACGAGAGTAGTATCGTTCTAATATAATATATAACAAAGGTAGAATCGTTATAGTAGTATTTCATCTACAAGACTGAAAATATAACTATAATGAAAGTAATCATTTTAATGTATCATATAACGACCCAGAGCTGAAAATATAACTATAACGAAAGTTGTATCGTTTTAATGCATTCTACAACGAAGGTAGGGTCGTTATAATATTATTTCATCTATGGAGATCGAAAAATAACTATAACGACAAAAATGTCTTTATTGCATAATTAAGTTTCGTCATGAACATTTCTATAATATATGAACATTTTTTTTTTTTAAAACGGTAATTATTAATGTGACGAGAAAAAATGTTATCGATTAGCTAGTCTTAAAAACTTAGTAGTGTTCAGTTGATTTTTTCCTTATGTATATTTTTGTTACGATAAAAGTATCGTTATTGTATAAGTAAGTTTCGTTATAAGTATTTCGATATATAATATTGAAACATTTTTTTTTCTAGATCGTAATTGTTATGTGACAAAAAGAAAATGTTATCGCTAGGCTATCTTACAAACTTAGAAGTGTTCGGCCAATTTCTTTGCCTCTTTAATCAGTCATGAAGTGGACGATAAAACTCATATTGATGATGTTCCTGGAGCCAAGAACACTTCGACCTAGACAAAGAAGTGCTACCCTTGAACTCTTCCTGAGTGTCGATCTCACTACCAGACCATAAGGAAGTCTGACTAAACGGAGTCATCTCCCCACATCGATCAAGAGAATGGGATTTCCCATTGCCGATCTCTACTAAGTGTTAGTGTGAAAAGGGTTGCCGTCCAAAATCGGTTCCCATCGCCTAAAGGGATAAACCGCTTGCACAAATAGGCCAAGTTGTAAGGACACGTGTCACTATGCATGTCGCTGGTCGCTTAGAAGCCGCCACGCGTCCTGGACATATTATAGTTTAAAGGTCTCCCCACCTATAAATAGCAATGTGTCTAGGTCTAAAAAGAAATCCAATAGACATCCAATTCTTCAGATGTTGCATTTCTATACTTAGATTTCTTTCTATTTTCTTGGTCGTCATATCTTCCGATAAGATCATGTGATAAATAGAGACCCCGGAGCAACCCAAATCCCTAAATAATATACTCGGTGCAGGATTCTTAATTGCCGACAACCCAATTGCCATTTTTCTACTTTCCTCCCATTTTCTTTTTTGAATATCTTTAAAATACTAAATCACACCCTAAATAATACACGATTTCGGTTGTTCAATTGGAGAAAGTAGGGTCAACAAAATAGTGCTAGAATGAGGGCCCGTCGTGCATCTAAATCCTAAAATCTTTCACGCAGCTATCTGAACGAATCCTCACACATCACTCTTTATTTCATTACTATGCCCAAATGGAAGGTGGCACATTCAACCCTCTATGTCCACCCACTCATCTCATCACTTTGTCCAGATCGCAACTCGGTCGACCCTCCACACAAGTTCACTTCTTTTCGTTACTCTATCAAAACAAATACCCGCAAAAACATCTTTAATAAGAAAACCCCACCCTTATGTTTTCTTACCCCACCATAATGCCTGACCTTTTCTATACCTCATAATCAGTTCACCTTCGACAAGAATAAGGATTGGTTAGCTTATCTTTGACGGAAACATTGTGGGGGCAGAGTAATCGATCCAAAATGATAAATGGACGTAGAGTAGCTGGGCAATCTGAAGATGATGTTGAGATGGTTTTTCTTTTTGTCTTCTTCACAGTCCCACTTTTGAATCGCAAAACTGTTTAACTTGGTGATCAACTTACTAGAGTGGGCAGTCATGATCTTGTATTTTTTTTTTTTTTTT
>CACSLK010015970.1:896200-911387 GCA_902706635.1 Striga hermonthica
TCGGCTCAGCCGGAGTCGAGGCTCAACGGCGAGCGGATATAGAGACGTCGGAGATAAATGACTAGTGAGGGCACAACAGAATTAGGCCCCAGCGTTGATGACTGTGTTCGGTCCCGGTTATTGTCGGTGTGAATGAACAATCTCTGACCTGACCACTGGCGATTTAGATGAATAATTTCGACTTCAGCTATGTCGATTTGAATAAGTGAACTTGACCCCATCATTGTTAAATGATGTTGGCTTCGTCATTAACAAGTAAATTCAGCTCCGGTGTCGAAAAATAAGTTTGATCCTTGGGTTAGTGAATTACTCAGCTCGGAATGAATGAGCTCGTCCACAGCTATCGTTGATTTGAGTAAATAATTTCGGCTTGGCTCCCATCGAGTTAAATAGATAATCTTGACTCGGCCACCGGCAGTTTGGACGAATAATCTTGATTTCAGCTGGGTCGGCTTAAGTAGATAAATTCGGGCCGGAATATAACCCAATAAATCATTCAACTTGATTTGCAGCTATTCTTCTTTTTTTCTTTGAATGGGCCAGCTTGAGGATAAGGCCCAAATAGAACATGAAATAGATCTCGGCATCATATAGGTTGTCTCTTTGCTGGATTCTACAGATCCCCTCACTTTAATGTGTTTTTCTCAAAAAATTGCAACAAAAAATCTTCTGCGAAAGAGCAGATTATTCTTGAAATTGTATCGGGTGATTGCCTAGGTCACCTGGCTGTATATCGGGGATTTGGTCTTCGGCAACTTATGGAAGAAATCAACTCGTTGTGAGGACGGCGGTCAGGATTTGTCGGCGCCGATGTTATGACGTGAAAATTTAAGTTCGTTGCTGTGGTCGGGCTCGAACTAAGAAGGTCCGGCGATGGTGAATTTGGCCAGAAGTGACGAGGTCGGGCCCGAATTGAAGGTCAGATTCAGAGGTGACGTCGGGCAGACAAGGACGACGATGTGTTCTTCGGATCTTGGTCGTCTGTCGAGCAGAGATCTGAATTCAAGCCCGGGTGCTACCGGGAATTTTAAGCTTATGATGTCGGAAAATGGGACTTCGGTGTTGTCTCGGAAGTCGGGTTCAGATTCGCCGGACACCAGAGAGAAGATGTCGGTCATGGAAGAAGAGAAGTCAGCGATGTAGGATGTCGGAAAGCCGATGTCAGACATAATAATCTCTCAATGCCCAAGCTGCTATCTTGGAGGATCTGAATTGTAATTCATAAACTCTGTCGATGATAACTTGACATGGTTTGGTCCTGGTGTGGTTATGGTGGCTCGTGGCCCCGCACGGTGAGGATGGCGATCGCCGGTTACGGTACTTTTGAGAGCTCCGCTTCAGGTAACTGAGGAAGGAGATGCTGAGGTCGGTTCCAGCCAATTTATGCACCTCGGTGGTCGATCGTAAAAAACGAAGTCGGTGACTGCAATTGAAGTCGGAAACTAAGATGTCGGAAATTGAGATGTCAGAATTTGAGATGTCAAATTTCTGTTGGACGAGATATTGAAGCATGTCCTTGCCGATTTGTGTAGTCGCACCGATTTTGAGGTCGGACCCAAGGATACCGAGGTTGGCTCGACTTTGTGCCTTGAATTCTGTAGTCGACGAATTGAAGTCGGTTTGACCGTGGTGATGTCGGTCGGCTATTATACGAAGTCGGACGTTGGAGATTAATTGTGGTCCCGACTGCAGTTTTGTTGCGCGGGTTGGAGGCGAGTTTGGACCTCGACGGCTGAGGTCGGAGAACTCATCAGCGAGTTTTGAAGACGGAAAATCAGCCCGGCAACGATTTAGAAGTGCCGAGTTTGTGCTGGCCATCATTGAAATTAGCTGATTCTGACGATTGAAGTCGGCTAGTCCCGATAATTCAAGTTGGTTGAGGACGTCGGGATCCCGGTGATGGGCTGCTGTGAAGTCAGTTTTGCTGAGTTGTTGTTTACGAGATCGCCCCAAATTGCATTTCGCGAATCTGGGTGTTGATAGTCCTGCCCGACGGTATAGTTGTGTTCAAGTCGGGGAAGAGTATATCGGCCACGCTCCCATTTGAAGTCGGCCGCTACGTGATATAATCGGGCCCCCAGAAACAGCGAGTTTGGCTTAGTTGCGAGGTCAGTTCTGGTGGTAATAAGAAAATACCGATGTCAGTTTCTGAGGTATTTCGAGATCGGCCCGACGGTAAGGTCCAGCCTTGGTGAGTGAAGTCTCCGTCGGGCTTAGAGATACCGAGGTCAGACCCGGTTTGCTGCGATGTCGGTTCGGTACCGAGGTCGGACCCGGTTTGCAGTGATGTCGGTTCCGTCAGTGATGAAGTTGGTTTACTCTCGAAGTCGGTTGTGAGAAGTCCAACCTCAAACGGAGCCAGCCTTCATGTCGGCAATTCGGCAACTTGCTTCGAGACACTGGTGTAGATTCAAGAGCATTCAAGAGCAGAAAGTTTCATCTGAGAGGCGGTAGGAATATCAGGTGTAGACTTATTTTTGTTTTCCCCCTCCTGCAACTCATCCTCTCACAGATTCTTCTGTTTTTATTTTTGTTGTAATTGATTCAACCTGCGATTTACTGCTTGTTGGTTGTTGTGTATGCTGCTTTTTGTGTTGTGTATCAACAAGGATAGCTGTCATCACCTTGTTCTTGCAATCTGTTGCCCCTTTTTTTTTTGTTGAGTAATAAGGTGATCGCATATGTGGTGTTCAGGTCGGAGAATTACCTCGAAAAAATTACGAGGCCCTCCTTCTAGCGCCAAACTGTTGTTATATGATTTTGTAACAACATAAAATGTATACCCCTATTCTGTGAATAGGGGGTATCGGGTTTATGTGAATTATTGGAGATATATTTGTAATGAACAATTGTAAGAAAAATTAAAGAAGAAGATGAAAAGCAGAATTATTTGTGTATATCCCCTCTCTTCATGGTGAAAGGCAGCCTTAAAACGTAAGAGGCGGTGCCTCTGTTTTGGATAAAGGAGAAGGAAAAATCCAAAAATCCCCCCATCCCTATCCTTTAGCCCCTATTTATATTTGGGCTAATATCGGCCCGTATATCTAATGGGCTTTACGATAAAATATGACCGCGCAGGGTCCAAATAATAAATATGACCACGCAGGGCCCAATTAATAAATATGACCACGCAGGGCCCAATTAATAAATATTTGTGTTGACTGACAAATTGACTGGTACTTCGAATGGTATTTGTCTTGTCAGCAATTGACGTGTCTGTATAAGCGGCTTCTTTATGATATCATGGTCGAGCTGACGGTCTTTGAATACGGACCTCGTCTTCTGGGAACTCGATCAATATTAAACATATAAAGAACCTGCTATTTTATATTTATTTAATATATATATCCATGTGTAATATTTTAATAGGCGAGGCCAAAATTAGGTAACAATAATCATCCCGCACTCGGTCGCATTATTGTCTGATCATTGGAGCCGAGCCACCGAGTGTGTGCCCGTGCACCGAGTCTAACCGAGCCGCGCCCTTGCGCTCTGTTCAACGCCCGTGCGCCCGTTCGATCTATTGTTAACGTGTTATTTTCTATTAGCCGTGTCCCAAGCACGCCCCTACATCAGTGATCGTGGCACCGTTTAGATCCTGTACATCGTCGAAGCCGTGTGAGCCATGTTCGTGCGTTCTCCGAGTTGCTATGTTGAATCCGGACCACTGTTAAGCCGAGCTGCGCATAGTCAAGAATGATCGGCCGATTCTGAGTGAGCCATCGGTTCAGTTCAGTCAAACCAGTCCGGACGGTTTGAAGAGTATCCAGTTCAGTTAAATAAGTCCGGGTAGTTGAATCAGATGATTCGGGAATTCAGTTGGAAATCGATTTGAGCGTGAATTGAGAATCTAGTTTTTTCGAACTAGTCAGATTAGACACAGTCATCTTAGAATCCAATCAGAATGTAGTCCAGATTTAGAAATATTTTTGAAAACTCTAGTATGCCTCAAAGACAATAAATTTTCAAAATCAGCTCGTAATTTCCTAAACGGAGTTGTAAATGATTTTAAAATTAAGTGAGCGAACCTAGTAAGATTAGATAATAAAAATTCGAGTTTTCACATTGAGCCAAGTACCTAGAATATTTTGCTCAAATATTTTTGTAGCTTGAGGAGAGTTGAGCCTCCACCTGCTACACCGATAGTACAACAATTGCATTCCCCAGCATCCAGGTGGGGACCCTATATTGTGTTTCTCATTGCTTATACTGTCTGAGGTATGTGTGTAAATAGATTGATGGATCGAGATGGAGGTGTGATCCCGTCTTGGTCAAGAACTCTAGTTATGACTTGGATGTGTGGGTCCGATGCCCAACCTAAGTTCAGACTTCGATGTGTGAGGCCTGATGCCCAGCCTAAGTCTCACGTCCAGATGTGTGGTCCCAATGCCTAGCCTAGATTTCTGTGGGATGGGACCCCTGGAGTGTGCACATGAGTACCGATTTACCGTTAGTTCCAAGTAACCGATTTATTTATATATTTGCTGATTTCATGATTTGTTATTAAATTTGATGAATATTCAGTCCCAGTTCCAGCGGAACACGTGGATTATTTATACTCATGCCCCCACTAACAATTTTCAGGTGACGGAGTCCCGCGTGGAGCGTGAGCTGGATGTGGTGGTGGTCATAAGCGAGGATATTTATGTTATGGCATGTCTTGTATTGTTTGAATTATTTATACTTTATTTTATGTTTTGTTTGTTGTCTGCTTGCCTTTGTTGTTTGAACTTATATTTGCTTCCGCATTCAGAACAATATTCAGTACAATATTCAGAATAGTATTTCAGAACACAAAATTTCAGTTTATGCATGCCTAATTCCAGTATCTTTCATGGCGCCTATTAGAGTAATGAATTTTACTTGACTGCATGCATAGTAGTATAAGACAGAAAAGAAAGAGATCAGATTATGTTGAGTAGCATCCTGTAGTTAGAAAAGCATTTTCGAAACAATTAGTATGAGTTTTTAAAAATTAAATCAGTGTTTTTAAATATTGAGCGCGAAAAATTTACTCTGATTTTAATAAGTTTAGGCGGGGAATTACAAGATTGATTAAATCCTTGTACGGACTGAAACAAGCTCCGAAATAATGGCATTTGAAATTTAATGACGTGATGTTGTCAAATGATTTAAAAATCAGTAAATGTGACGAATGTGTTTATGTTAAGATTACATCAAATACATTTGTAATTATATGTCTATATGTAGACGATATGTTGATCATAGGGAGTAGCCATGAAGTGATCATGGATACGAAATGAATGTTGAAAATAAATTTCGACATGAAAGATATGGGTATCGCCGATGTAATTCTTGGAATAAGAATTATCAGAACCGAAGATAGAATTTTCTTGTCACAATATCACTACATAGAGAAAGTGCTAAAAAAATTTAATGCCTTGGACGGTCCGATATAAAGGATACCCCTTGATCTTAGAATAAATCTGGTGACCAATAAAGGTCACCAGTAGCTCAGTTCGAAGATTCACAGATATTAGAAGTCTGATGTACTTGACGAATTGTACACGACCTGACTTGGCATATTCGGTAAATAAGTTGGGCAGATTTACGAGCAGTCCCAGTCATGAGCACTTGAATGCTTTGAAATGGTACTTAGATACTTAAAGCACACCCTTGAATACGGGCTAAATACTCGAGATACCTAGTTGTACTTGATGGGTACTGTGATGCAAGCTGGACATCAAATTCGAGAGATTCTCACTCCACGAGCAAATATGTTTTCTTGTATTGGAGGAGGTGCAGTTTTGGGAAAATCCATAAAACAAACTTGTATAACTCGGTTAACCATAGAATCGTAGTTCATTGCTTTAGATAAAGTTGGTGAAGAAGCTGCATGGCTTCGAAAATTTTTTCGATATTCCATGTTGGAATAAGCCTTTGCCGCCTATGATGATTCACTCTGATAGACAACCTACTATAGAAAGGGAGCAAAGCAACATATATAACGGTAGATTTAGACATATTCATCATAGACATAATACCGTTCACCATTGATCACAAATGGTATTATTCCCATTGACTATGTGAAGTCCAAGGAAAATTTTGCTGATCTTTTGACCAAAAGAATGAATAGAGATCAATTGAGAATTTTGCTAGAGGGAATGGGTTTAAAAATCCACAATGGAAAGAATAATCATAGTGGTAACCCTACCTTGTTGAATGGAGATCTTATGAGCTTTGTTCATGGGGAAAACTAAACAATGAAAATTCAGTTGAACACTTGGAATATAAGAATGTCCATAGCTATTCCCTAAAGTACTCCAAGTGTAGGATGACCTGTTGATTGTTGGTATATAAGAATGTCCAAAGCTATTCCCTAAAGCACTAAAAGTGCAGGATGACCTGTTGATTGTGGTGAGGGTAAGTCATATGGACTTTTAATAAATCCCTAACCTCGTGAAGGTGGAATAATACATGATACTCTTGATATGGAGGTCACCTATATAAGTGTGAAGTGAGGGCCACTTCAAATGTAAACACTTATAAATCCAAAGTGTTGCCCATTGCCAAAACAGACACATCAATAAAACGAAATGGAGTTAATGCTCTACTGTGTAGATGTTATTGTCTTGGTGTACACTATGAAGGAATAGTTCAAGGAATTATGTCCACTAGACCACCAGTGCTTCCGATGATGTTTACTAAGAAAGGTTCAAACCACAAGCTACCTTTTCTGATGCAATAGAGTTTTGTAAGGATTTAGCACACTAGACTACATACATTTATTTACACTCATGTGGGGATTTTTTAGAATAAGTGAGTGTTAATCATATGAGCAATAATAATTGAGTGTAAAGTAGGCCCACTTCTTATTTATATTGTAGAAATAATTGATTCAATTTAAGTGTAATAATGACACTAACAATTGAGAATGAGAGCTGTAAACGTGTGAAGGCATCTCAACTTGCGAAATTCAATGGCCAACTTGCACTCATATGTATCTATAAATACACATGCAACATAGAAGAGAAAAGAGGACATAAGAAAGAAAAAACACGGAAGAAAGAAAGCAGAGTAGAAGAGAAATCCATAAAGAAAAGAAAAATAGAGAGAGAATAGTAGAGAAAAAAATAGAGAGAAAAGCAGATCTAAAAATTATGTGATATAGAAAAATAGAGATAATTTAATTCATATTTTTAAGTGCTCGATTCTCGACTCCGTTCAAGTTCGCTGGAGCTCGTAAATCTAGTGTACTACAGAATTTGAGACGATCGCCGTTGTATCTTTGGGGACGATACGCCTGAACCTTCAGCACTACACGAGGCGTATTCGTCTTGCAGAAAAAGTTTACTCGTCTCGACTAAAATCTTTCAGTTTTTCAAGCTGTAATTTATTTACGGTTACATTGTATTTTTATAATTTTAGTTCATTCATAAGAACTGAAAAATACACATCAGTTCGTAGGAATCCCGTGTATTTTCGACACCAGATTTCACTAACAATAATGACATATTTAATATATTTCATTCCTTCGTGATATAATTTATTGTGTCCTTGACTCTAGGCCTCAATACAATTTTTTTTTTTTTTTTTTTTTCCAAACGATAGGATATATTAATCAAACACACAAGTACAGACTAGAAACAGCGAATCCGTTGAGAAACCAGCCAACCAGCTGAACCTAGTAGAGAGAGCTACACACAGTGTAGTCTAGAATCTACCAACCCCACACAAGAACAAAACACCACAAACTCCTACCAGAGGAGAAGGAAACTCCCACAAGAGGAGAAACTCCCAACCGGGAGAACCAAAAAACACAAACTACAACAAAATCCTACAAGAGGAGAAGCTCCCAATCGGGAGAACCGAAAAAAACACCAACTACAATAACCAACCACAACACAACAATCAACAAAAACAACACCTAAGATAGGCTAAAATAAGGAGATCTACGCCCTCCCCACCGGACACCAACCACAGCTCCAACACAACCGAACAAACATCGAGACGCAAATCCGGGAAGAAACTGCAAAACCGACAGGCCACACCGGACACCGATATGAAGCCTCCTCCCTGACGCAACTCAGCCGAGGTCAGTCCACAACCACAACCCCCCCACGCCAACTCCGGGGCCGATTGACAAGAATCCACAGCCGCCAAAGGTCCCGACCTACCCAGTAACAGAGGAGGTCGAAAAAGGGAAAGGCCAAGGCCGGACCCCACAAGCCTCCATGGACACTCGCGACAACCGTCGGCCACCGCGCCTGGCGTCCCCCGCCTTGAGCTCTCCCGCCATGGCGCTTCGACAACAAAAGCAGAACCATGACGGGGAGGGAAGAGCGAGCAACCACCACACCCGGGCCGACGAACCTTGCCTGAGCCCGATGCTCGCCAATCGTGCTATAACTGGGTCCGCCGGAAGGGAGGCTCGCCCGAGGAGGAAAAGTCTAGGTCACGGCGGAAGGGAATTGTGGGTTTTCAATTTTTAGAGAGAGAGGTTTTCATAATTTTTAGTTAAACATAAAATAGGCCTCAATACAAAATTGAAATTGATAATTTGGAACTTCATAAACCGCTTGAGCCCGAAAAACAAGCATAATCCACCATTATCTTTGTATGATTTCACTAACTTAGTGGTATGTGCTGTGGCACTTTTTCTTTTTAATGCTTGAATCTATGGTGTTACACATTAAAATTAGGTGGCATATAGACGATTGTAAGATAACAAGATTGTGTGATGGCTTTTTCTTGGTTGGTTTAATTAATCCCATATCCACACATTGTGATTGGCCGTGCACACCATTACAAAAAGGCCCCGGGACCCATCGCAAGTATTACGGACCTATTTTAATTGTTAGGTATTCTCTTAAGCATGAATATTGAAATTGTGGAGATAGGTGGCTAGTGTAGTGTCTCTTTCGATTTATATTATTTTTCGGGTTTTATTTTATTTTAGATATATTTTATTTTATTTGTTGTGCTTATTTTATTTTCTATATTTGTTGTTTGTATTTTATTTTCTTATATGCTTGATTTTATCTAAATTGAATGTGCCTTGGTTGATTCTATTTTATTGCTAGTTAGTTCGTTCGAGAATTAATTTCGGTTCAATCGGGTGGAAATATAATTTTGATCCGTTTCGACCTATTTTTGGTGCTTTGTATCCGGACCTTGGAGGTTTACTTTTCAGCCCAAAGGATGAGATGGCTTGGGTCTCTTCCAGCTTAACCAGTGGTCTCGTGTTCGAGCCCTGGGAATGCAGCAGTGTTAAAACTCTTGAGGGAGAGCTTTGCCGTCCTTGTGGTCCTACCCGACTCGATTCCAGATTAGTCGGTTCTCCTGTGAATCCGGAAACCGGAAGGTCCCTGTACCAAAAAAAAATATGTCTAAGTTCTCGGCCCTTCTTGTTGATAAACCGGCCCAAGACCCTTGTGAAAAAAAAAATAAAAAAATCCTGCCCCTCCCTTAGTGTCCTTTAGCTCGTAAGTTGTGTTCAAATTTCAAATGGGAATGGCTTATTTTTGGTAAGTCTTTCCTCCCTTTGTAACCGGCCATCAAGCTAGTTTAGTGCTAATTGAAGGCTCTCTTTATGGAATTTTTAATCTCATTGACTCCCTATTGAATCGCATTGATCCCATTTGATTATACATAAGGTAATCCTCTATTCCATGCCTTACAAAAATTATGAAATTTTCCTCCCCTCAAGTGTTCTCAAACTCTCGGAAACCTGAAGCATAAATCACCCTAAAAATTTTCATCTCTCCCTCGGCCCTTTATTATCACAGGCGCCCCCAGCCACGCTGTAATGCTTTACATTGATTTAAGAAATAATCCATGGTTTATTATAAATCAAGTTAAAATTTGGAAACTCATTTTCCGATTTCAACGTTTATGGCGCTACTCAAACATTAACCATATATATCAATACATATCATCATGTCAATAATCATCATGTAAATGAACATGGCATCATTACCCATATGTTTTAATCTACCTATCATCAGGTCTCAATTCGTAATAACCACGCGTAGGGTTTTCAAATCAATTTATCAAATCTGATGTATCATCACGTCTAATCATTACATCTCAAAACATCAATGGCATCCAAAAACAGTTCAATAACAAATGTTCGTAAAACATGCAGAAGCAAACATAAAGGGTCAGTGTCATCACATGGCTGACCACCACTCGTCTTCACCCGTCTTACTTGCCACCTGTTCGACCTGAAATTGGGGGGAGGGAGGAGGGGACATGGGAGTGAGCACAAACCACTTGCTCACTACAATGCACATAAATCACAAATACAGATACATATATATGGTCGCAACATGAACACGAATCAATCAAATATCCCATCTCCTAATCATCATAATACTCATGTACACATCTATCATTAGCTACTGAATGACTTCGTATCGAATGCCTCCTTACAGGCCTTACATCGGGCGCCCATTCAGTAGGAGTATATGTCGAAGGCCGAAATCCCTGCCTTGGTCTTACAACGAGATGCATATCGAAGGTCGAAGGCCCTGTCTGGTCTTACAACGATGGCCCGCATTGGATCTTAGGTAGACTGCCCCAATAGGTCCGTACCACGTAGACGGGGATAACCGTCTAGTGGAGTGTACGTATTATTCCTACTTGGGTTTGGTAGGCTTGGCTAGAGTCTAATCCAAATAGGAGAAGCCGAATTTAATATCTCATTAGGATCCCTATTGTAGCCTATAAATACATCACATATCTTGAGATTAGGAGACTTGAAGTCATAATTCACGTGAGACGCAAAAACCGCCACCCCCTTCTCTTGTTTTCTCCTCTTCTTGTGCAACTAATCCCAATAGAGATATCTCTGATTTCATCGCCCACCAAGATGATCGGATAAGATGTCGAGTCATACAACAAAAGATCTAAGGTGATTGAGCGATTTATATATATTTATCTAACCCCGTAATAGATATATATTCAAACCCGTAATTTATCTGCAATTCGCAGGATTGTCCGTTTGATGGGTCTATTCTCGGATCTGGGGTGAACCGGTGGAAAATCGCCCGGATCTGGAATGAACCGATGTGAACGAGCTCAATCTGTCTTGATGGTCTCCAAATTGCTATCGAACCGCGAGAACACCTGCAAGAACTCAACGCCGGAGGGATTTCCGGCGTAGAGCCTCCGACGCTCAAGTCAGTATATGAAAAGAGTGAAAAGAGCTGCTCTGGGGAAGCAGCAACAATGGAGGAGAATGTGGAATGAATGGGAGTTAGGGTTTTGGAGTTACCTCAGCTCCTTTATATAGAAATGGAACATTTACCTGAAGTCCCCAAAATGTCCCGGCCGACTCACTGGAAATGTCCAAACTACCCCGGTCGGTTCGCATTCCGTCCATTTCCTAGTCAGCTTCAAGATCCTTCCTTATCCTTAGCTTTCCTTCGATATTCTGAAGTGTATTAGAGCTGTGGAGATTATGGGCTTCCAGATCTCTTCAGTCGACTTGATCCAATCGACTCGAGTCGACTGGGTCATACTCAATCGCTAGTGGATCCTGATATGCTTTTGACCGTCGCCTCGCAGGAAATCGACTTATACTAGTCGACATGTAGGAGTCGACCGGAGGGTATTTGGACCCCTAATTGGAGATATTATAGGGAATATGATGAGAGAGTCAGCTTTGGCTAAGTCGACTCGGTAATTCTGGAACCCTTGATAGTGTAAACCGTTATATGATAATATGGCTATATCACCGTTCTTCAAGAAAAGAGATAATTATGCTAACCAGATATATTGGAATTCATTGGCGACTTTCGGTGACCACTCTAAGGCGACCGGCGCACTTCAAGAAACCAAACTCCGCCGAACGCGTCGGTGCTGGCCACACATGCGTCGTCACACGCCGCCCCAGCGTGCCAGATGGATTTTCACGTGCAGCCCAGCCTTCCAACGATCATCCCAGTCGATCCGCACATAAATTAGGTTCGTCGCTTCAGCAGCCCAACGTGGTGGGAGCCTGTCGCGAGCGGCCCAATGCGTAGAGCTGCCCTACACGCGAGATGACCCAAGTCTTAGGAAGAAAAGTGCACGGGCCGTGTGGCCCGCTTACAGACCACGTGCGGGCCGCATCCCTCACCACTAGAGCCCGCACAGAGCCTAACTCCAGGCCTCGTCGACCCACTCCTGTTGGCCTTACTCCAGCCTATCTTCCCACAGCTCAGTAGCACATGTCCGACCCAACTCGTGTCCAGCGTGGCCCAGCAAGTTGGAAGCATCCCAGACACATCCCATTGAGCCCACTCTGCACCAAAGTCGGTGTAGCTCGCATTCAGGCCACCTCAGCTCGGCCCAGATAGGTCCGGGAGTGGTCCAGCGGGTTCGGGAAGTTTAATGAGTCCGAGATGATTCAACATGGACAATGAGTGATCCAAATGTATTGCAAAAGCTAGTTTAGCTGCCCAACGGACATGAGACTCATACGATTTCCAACAACAGATATCAGAAACGTCTCAGAGTCGGATAAATATAAAAATGGTACTGCGCTTAAGGTTTAATTTATAGATAGTCCGTGACTCGCATAATTTCACGATCCTCACAGATCCCAACATGTAGGTCATTCGGTATTCAACCTTAATGGTAAGTTATCTGGTTTTCTACCTCATTAGCAAGTCTTTCGATTTTCAACCTCATCGGTAGGGTACGCGATATTCGGCCTCAGTGGCAAGTCATTTTTTAACCTTTGATGCAGGTGATTCGATTTTCTACCCTAGTGGTGGGTCATATGTTTTCCGACCTCAGTGGTCATTCGGTTGTCATTTGGGTCCCGGTGCTCATTCGGAGGTTAGGTGTCTATTTGGTGGTCTCTCAGTGGTCACTCAGGATCATTTAGTGATTATTTGGTGGTCGAGGATTTATTCAAATTATAACTTTAGTGGCAGGTTGAAGGAAATAACAGATGACGTGTTTCACTCTTGGATCGAGTTATGATCACTCGACTAGAGTTGGGGGACTAGATGATACGAGATATAATACAAGAGACATTAGTACTAGACTGACATTAATGGATAAGAAGTAATATATTGGAGAAAAGCCTTCACATGGCTAGGACACATGGTATAATGGTATTGGTTAAACCCAACTTGGACACTAACGTACACCTCCCCTATAAAATGAGCCTAAGGTATCACAATAACTCATTATCTCTACATTCATTGTGATACTCTCATATCGCACTCTTTATCTAGCGAGTGTTGACTTAGGCATTGATGGCATGACAGCAGGACATTCCCCCCTCCCCCCCAGCGTTGGGTTCTTGCAGGTACAGAGGCCGTCCGAGTTGAAGGATCCCGAGTGAATTCCATTTCACCAACATGTTTATCTTGTATAACCCTGTCGTAGTATAGTCTTTATATGTGTGTGAATGTAGGCCGGTGGGTCGAATATTCTAGTGATATTATCCTACAACTAGGCCTAGCTAATACAGTGGGCACTAGTCGTAACTAGCAGGACCGGTTGATGTTGATGGCACTAGTAGAAGATATTGATGTAGGGTTTATTTACTAGCGGGACTGGCTGATACCATGGGCACTATTAGTAACTAACGGGACCGACTGATGTTGGGAGCACTAGTAGTAAATTGTTACTAAACCCACAGGTCATGAACTTAGGTTAAAAAACGTATTTATGGAGTGAGACAGTGTTTTCATACTCATGTGATTATTATGCTATCCGAGCTTATATTGAATCGATGAATGAACACTAAGCATAGAGAATATGCTCACCCCATTGTTTTTTAGGTTAATAGCTGGTGGCGGATACAAGAGGACTAGCGTGGTCATTTTTTATTTATGTTTTTGTTTCCGCGAGCTTGTGTTGAAAATTATTGTTTGTTTGAATAATTTGTACTTCGAACTTTTTCAAATTATGTTTGGGATAATCGAATGTTTGGATGTCTTGAACGTGTAAATATTTGTAGGTCGTGGCTTTGCGAGGCTCGTTTTTTGCTTCCCATCTCAATTACATCGACTCAACGAACGAAGCGAAGTGAATTGAAGTCATAGAAGCTTCGTTTAGTATTAACTTCTATCTCGGTCGGATATATAAGTCAAAAGGTAAAGTAAATAAGACGTACTTCTACCCTAACCCTTTGTCAGATGTCGTTTAATGATCCAATACCAGTATTTTCTTAAGAGAAGAAAGGTAGCTGTCGAGGTAAGAGGAAGAGCTACGTGCCACTCATGTATTGAATTGATTGATGAACACTATCTGATATGAGAATGTCTTAATTTATGTTCCAATGTATGAAAGAAAAGAGTATTTGAGTAGCGTCCAAAAAGTAATTTTGGAAAATAATTTTTTAAAAGTTCAAATAATTTCTTAAAATCTATGTTTTCTTTAAAATAAGTATGCGGGTGTTACAATTTTGGAGCAGGACCTATTGGATGTTTGAAGCAAGACATTACTTGGACATGTATGGAGTCAATAATGACTCCCTTGATGAGCATTTCCCTAATTATCTGCATTGGACAGAAAATTGTTTTCCCAGTTTCCAAGTGTTTAGTAAAGATTTGATGGGCAAGGAATAACCGAGCTACCCGACTCGGGTCGATCTCGAAGGAAGGCTATTCGGAACTTTGTCTACTAAATGATCGTCCAAATCACAAAAGGGAAAATAAAATCCTAAACATTCTAAACGATTTATTGGATGGTTGATTAACACTAAACGAGCACTTACAAACGAGCAAACAACTAGAAACAAGATCAAAAGACGAGCAATTCGCAAACTAGATTACCGGAGTCTCATGCCATGACCATATCGGGATGATAATCAATCAACAAACGGAATAAACGAGCTACGAGCATTAGATTGCTAACCCTAGTCGTCTAATCGAGATCAACAAGTAATTAACGGCTCTATCTACTCAAGCAAGTAATCAAGTTCAAGCATTTCCACCATCATCAATCAAATCCAATTTACTCTAATGAACATTATAAGTAAAATCGGAGCAAAAATGAAGTAAAAAGCTTTAAAATTAAATACTCAATCTCCCATTGCGTAGACGATAAAAAACGGAGTCAAAGGCTCGAAACTTGAACGAAACCGAAGTCACCGGAAAATCTCCCGGAAAATAGCATAAGCTCCTAATCTAGAGAGCAAAAATAAAACATAAACTAATTTCCCAAAGAGGAAAAGTGAAAAATGAGAGTGGATCTCCAAAAACCAAAGGAAAAAACATAT
>CACSLK010015970.1:920590-947304 GCA_902706635.1 Striga hermonthica
TAAGTATTGATGATTGTTTTTTTTAAAATGAGTAGCGCTTCAAAGTGTTTTGAAATAAATTTTGAAAAAATTTATTCTGATTTTCGGCAAATAAAAGTGGGGCGTTACAGTAATTCAAACAAAAATACGCATTTCACATTATATTTTATATATTTTAAAAAATAATGATCGAAATATCTAATGTTTAATTGTCTCAATAAATAATTAATTAATAGGTTTCATCGGGAGACATGGAATAATCTAGATTGGAATATGTTTAATTAGTTTCATAAGCCTATATTTAGAGGAAGTTGTGTTTCTTTTATTTGTGGTAGAAGTTGTGTACTTCGGGTCACACGCAGATTGATGAGTGTACAATACAAGTATCGACGTATCTTTTATGGTGGCTGTAGAAAATTCGCAATTGATGATTTTTTGGGAAAACTAGCATCCCAATGGTGGTGATAGTGAATAGTGCAGTGCTGGAGTGGCAGGAGTTCAGACTTGCTAACTCTCAGAGGAGGTCGTCTTATTAGTAGGCTTTTTTGTGTTTTATGTTCTCTTTTCTTTTTCCTGTTTTTAGTTTGGCTTCTGATTGTTTCATTTTACTATTTGTGGGGCAGTTTGCTCTGTAACCTGGCTGCGTGTTGCTAGCCTCAGTTAGGTTTGGGTTTTGGCTAATTCGGTTGGTCATCCCATTCACATCTGGTGTGTACTTCTATTTCAAACTCTATTTGTTTTTATTTTTTCAGATTCGTACCATTTGAAAAAAAAAAAAAAAATACAATATAGTATCATAGTGTGAATATGTTAGAAATCAAGATATGTTCGTTCCTAGTCTTTATTTTTTCTCTTGTTGGGTACGCAATGAGGGCATTGCGTTGTTGTGGGGGAGGTTTTGGGAATCTTGCATACTTATGTGGTGGATCGGTCTAGTTTTTAGGTTCATTTTTCTTAAATGGACCAGTTATGTGTGTTTGTGTCGCTTCTCCCGCATGACGCTTAATGTTTGCTCAAGTCAAAATAGCTAGTTGTGGATGGAATGGGGATGCTCTTCCAACTATGAAACTCCTCAATTATCGACATGAAGCTCGCAAGTGCCTCTTGAGTGCTCGCCAAAACATCTCGGTGACGCTTGGAAGGCACAACCATGGTTGGAATTGAAGCTTCGGTCCTCGGTGTACAAGGTTGGCCCTCCGATAGGTGCTCGTATGATGGAGAGAATGGAGCATAGGACTCGGTTTCTTCTTTCTCGGATATGGGAGCCATTGAAGCACGGAAAGATTGGCTGCACTCCTCCAATTTCTCCATAATTTCATCTAGATTGACTCGAGCGGAGGTGTCGCATCATAAAAGTTGGGAGGCAGAGGATAGTAGTGAGGCGTCTCGTCGTGTACTGGAGAGTAATAACCAAAATCAACTTGAGATAGCGGGTAGGCAGGGCTCGAATACGGATAGGACGGCCCTCCATACGAGTATATCTCCTCATGGTAGTTGTCGAGATATGCACAAGATGAGCTACCGACATGAGAATAACCGTATGGGTCCATCGGAGCTCCTCAAGCGAAATACCTCGCACAAGAACAACAAACAAACAAGGCACACGAGACTAGAAAACGAAAAACACAAAGGCAAAACTAAAACGATGCAATAAGTACACGAACACACATAGCAAAAAGCAAGAGAAATGAAAAATAAGCAAATAAGCAAGAGAAACACGCAAAATCAAGCAAAATCCACAAAAATCAAGAGAAACACAGAAACAAACGACAACTAGATAGTAAACTTGGCGTCCTAGTTGCCTTCCCCGACAACGGCGCCATTTTTTAGCAGTTTTTTGTGGGCATGTGGTAACCGGCTACCCGACTTGGGTCGTTCTCAAAGGAAGGCTCTTCGGAGCTTCGTTCACTATCTAGTCACCAAATCACACAACCGAAAAGGTCCTAAACATGCTACTCGCTTGAAGGTTTGAATTTAAGCTAAACTAATCTACGAAATTGAGGGCAATTGAAAGCAATTAACAAGGCAAGAGAAAGCACGCAAGAAAATAAGAGAAATTAAGGGGGAAAGAGATATTTTGGTTCGCCGGAGTCTCAACACACACAAATAACCGAATATTGCCATGCTAACTACAACCCTAGGAAGCTAAACCAAACTCTAGCACAAGACGAAAAAGCAATCATCTCCTAATTACACTTAGTCAAGCATTCACGATCTAAAGATAAAATCTTTTCCTCCAAGTAACACAAGAACAATATCAATTTTCACAAAAAGCAAACAAAGATATGCGAAGTAATGGGGCTTAAGACTAAGTACTCACTCTCACATGCACTTGGGAAGAGAACAAAGTCAAAAGCTCAAAACTTTACTCGAAACAATGTCACCGGAAATTTTCCGAAAAACTTGATTCATAAGCTCCAAACCAAAACATAAAAAAAAAAATAGAGAGGATTTCTCAACTTAAAAGATGGGAAATGAGGGTGATATCCAAAATTACAAAGAACAATGTCTATTTATAGCTACATCACAAACACACACTAAAAACATGCACATTTAATAAGACACTCTCGAGGTCTCCACGGAATTTGAGAGCTCGCGGGCACGGGTTGGCAAAGGCGCGCACTGGCACAGGCAGCAGTGGGCGGCACTCTCGATCTCGCTGGGAGATCTGTGAGGTGCGGCGTGCGGGGGAGGAACACTCTCGAGTTTGCTGGGAATTCTGCGAGCTCGCGAGCACGGGTGCTGGCGCGGCGGTGCGCAGATGCGCAGACTTGTGTGTAGAGTCTTGACACTCTCGATGTCGCGGCTCCTTTCGCGAGTAGGCGAGCACGCAGGGCAGCAGTGGCGCGGGGCGCGCGGGCGTTTCCGCGAGGGCGCGGCTTGTGCTGCGAGGTCGAGAGTTCTTGGGCAGCGCGTGTCCGGGCTCGACTAAGGACGTGATATACTTGACTGGAAATGATTCATACGAATGACTCCAAACTTCTCGGAATTCTTAGGAATTTCGCTCGACTTTCCTCATTCATCCTCTAAATAATCTGAAATTTCATTACAAAGCACGGAAAAGTACGCCAAAAATATAAAATAAAACGAAAGACACAAAACACACGAAATACGATAAAATGGACCGGTCCACACTAAAACGAACCTAAAACCGACTCGCTAACACACATAAACACATAAAAATAAGCACAAAAACACAATAAACATCGACACAGGCATTCTCTCATCAATTTTCACCCCTTAGACAAATTTCACCCCTTAATCATATTTCAACCCATTTTCAATCAAATCTCGCCCCGAATCCCGTTTCCTTCTCCAAAAATATCGTGCATCGTGTGGCTAGCGGGACTATTTATTGACGATAAAAAGAAGAAAACGAGAAAACGCAAAAACCGTGGGTTGCCTCCCATGAAGCGCTCAATTTACATCTAGAGCTCGACGTCCCCAACGAAACTCAATTGGGGTCCAAGAAAAAGTGTTGATCATGCCACGCCTTTGTATTCTCTAAAAGTAGCCAATCCGGTGACACGGAATAAAGACGGGCCAAATACACTCTCTCGGCCAGTTCTTGTGGCACCAAGAACGGATATCAACAACCACCAATAGGAGAGATGAATCTTTAAGAACCGAGGCCCCATACTCGACCTCCGAAAACATAAAATTATCCGTAGAGCACGTCGAATCAATCTCGGGCCTCATTTGCATTATCTCGAACGTGTACTCATTAAGTTCAAGCATGGGGAGCATGGGCGTAGGCGCACTAAACTTATCCACATGGTCACGATCCCCAATAATACGAAACGACGACCCAAAGGACATGGGAACCACGTCATACTCAACATCACAAGCCGAATCCTCAATCAACGCACTCCTCGGGTCCACGACATCAATTAAGATCTCAAAATTCTCCTCAACTACATCCACAACATCATGATTTACAGCACACTCCTCCTCAACATCATCATCCCGAGCACTTTCAGAACCATACGACTCATCCAACTCATGAATATGCACAACCGACTCCACAAATAAATTTTTCCTCATACCGTACACCATATCCACACCCGATTACACCTATTCACTCTCAACAATAGAATTTGAACTCAAAGCATAATCACCGGGAGAGAAGTTTGACGTACCTAATGTAGAACGCACGGCCGAATCGTCAAGAGAAGAAGTTTCTTTAACAACGAAATCGTCGATGTCTCCACTCGTATCAAGAGATTGCATACCGTCATAAACGAGAGTGAATCTCATCTCTTTTAAGGAGGAAAACCTATCCACCATAGCTCGAAACTCGCCTTCTAACCGAGTGCTCTCTCAAATAACCTTCGCCGATAGAGAACAATATCTACGGAGTTGAATGTGAGATCAAGGAAAGAGACCACGGTAGAGTCGAACTTCATAAGTGTGACTTGAAGAACGGATGGAATGGGAATGCTCTTCCAACTATGAAACTCCTCAAAGATCGACATGAGGCTCGCAAGCGCCTCTTGAGTGCTCGCCAAAACCTCTCGGTGACATTCAGAAGGCACAACCGTTGTTGGAAATAAAGCTTCAGCGCTCGATGTACAGGGTTGGCCAACCGATTGGTGCTCAAATGATGGAGAGGATGGAACATGGGACTCGGCTTCTTCTTTCTCGAATGTGGGGGCCATTGAAGCACGAAGGAATCGATTCTACTCCTCTAAATGCTCAATAATATCGGCTAGATTGACTCGAGAAGCTGCTCGAGTCGGCTCGGGTGGAGATGTCTTTTCATAATCGGGAGGCAGAGGGTAGTAGTAGTCTGGAGGTGGAGGATTGGAATAAGACGGCTCGACGTGACCCGAAATGTCATAAGCATAATCGGCTCGGGATGTAGGGTAAAAATGGCTCGGGCCATACCCGTGGGAAGTAGAGCATCCATCATAAGAGTAAGAAGGTGAATAGCTCGGATATGAACAAGAAGAATCTCCATATGTTGTGTACATCTCCTCTCGGTAATTGTCGGGGTGTCCACGAGATAAACTTCCGACATAGAAATAATCATATGGATCCATCGGAACTCCTCAAGTGAAATACCTCGCACAAGAACAAAAACAAACCAAAGGCACACGAGACCAAGACAAAAATAATGCAAATGCAAGAAAAACACGACACAATATTTACAAAAACACAAACACCAAATAGCAAGAGAAATCGAAAACAAGCAAACAAGCAAGAGAAACATGTAAAATGAAGCAATTTCACAAAAAAGCAAGAGAAATACGAAAAATATGTCAATCAATTCTATAAATCCAATGGCCTACTCGCCTTCCCCGACAACGACGCCATTTTGTTTGTAGTATTTTTGGATAGTTGGTAACCGAGTTACCCAGACTCGGGTCGCTCTCAAAGGAAGGCTATTCGGACATGGATTCAAGCAACGATCGACTCACACAAGAAAAGAAAATAAAAATACTAAATGCTCTACTCGCAATTTGGGATTTGGATTAAGCTAGGAACGCAATTTAAACTAAACGAGAGCAAGATTTAAATTATATCGCAAGCAAGTCCTCAAATTGAAAGAAAAAGAAAAATAAAGAGAAAAATAACAAGGTACTCCTAGACCCGAGATGGAAAGAAATCACTCATAAGTTCGGGAATATGCAAACAAGCGAAAGTCACTCGTGATCAATTAGCCTCTCGATCAATTCTCGCTCAACAATCAATAACTATATCACATAATCTCTAACCTACGAGGATGATAGCATGATCGACTCATGGATGTGCCTATTTTAATCCTAGAATAACTCCAATAAGTAAAGACAAGCAAGACTTACGAATCATGAAAAGTAAACGAAGTCTCCAAGTCTCTAGTGCATCCACAAGAAGAAATAAGCCGAAAAGTTGTAATCTTGATGGAGAAATATTACAATAAAAATAGGGACTTGGAGCCCTTAAAGAGAGAAAGAAAACTAGAGAGAGAAGAGAGGAAAAACTAAAAAGAAAAATTTAAGCATATGAGGAATTCTCCCCAAAATTACAAAGCAAGATGTCTATCTATAGCTACACCATAACACACACTAAAACACATACATTTAATGAGGAAAAGCTCGCATGTTAGGCTGAATTCACGAGCATAAGGTCGAATTTCGTGAGAAAGGGCTAGGTCGCGAGTGTTGGTTTGGGTGCTGGGAAACTCGCGGGCAAGGCGGGGCTTCGAAGACGCGGGCAAAAAAATTCATGGGCAGCAGGGCGCTTCTGGAGGAACTCGCGGGATAGGCGGGATTCGCGGGCGCAGACTCAAAACTCGGGTGCTGGGATGTGCACATGGGCGAAACTCGCGGGATAGAGCTTCTTCACGGGCGCGAGTCTTGAACTCGCGGGCACTGGGCGCTGCTTGACAGAGAACTCGCGGTTTAGATGGGTTTCGCGGGCGCGAACTGGTAACTCGCGGCCTGGCCTGGGGCGCGCGCAGGCGTGGCGCGGGCGCAGGCGTGCTAGGTGCAGGTAAGGGCTCGATCATGGTCCGGGATGGCTCGGGTGGCTCGGTCGTCTTGATTGGCTCTATTCGGACAGCTCGTTTTCCCAAGCTCGGCAAAATGGACCTAATCAACACCAAAAAGACAAGAAAAATACACCGAACCACAAAAACACAAAACGAGAACGAAAACACATAAAATACGATAAAATGGACCGGTCGACACTAAAACAAACCTAAAAACACTCGATTAAAACATAAAAAACACACGAAAAATAACACAAAAACACAATAAACATTGACAACCGAGCTAAACTTGGACTCTGAAAGGAACGATACTGATGCCGACCAGAGTGGTTCAAATTTGAGGGCGAATCCTCTTCAACCGGGGGAGAATGATGCTGATGTGACTGCATTGGCGTTTCTCGATGTTTGTAGTATTTTTGGGCAATTAGTAACCGAGTTACCTGGAATCGGATCATTTTCAAAGGAAGGCTATTCGGACACGGATTCAAGAAACGATCGACTCACACAAGAAAAGAAAATAAAAATCCTAAACATTCTACTCGCATGATTTGGTGGATGTTTAAAGCTAAAGATTGCAACTCTAAACTAGAACGAAAGCAAGATTTAAATTATATCGCAAGCAAGTCCTCAAATTGCAAGAAAATGGAAAATAAAGAGAAAAATAACAAGGTACTCCTAGACCCGAGATGGAAAGAAGGCACTCATAGGTTCGGGAACATGCAACAAAGCGATCATCACTCGTGATCAGTTAACCTCTCAATCAATTCTCGCTCACGCAATCAATAACAATATCACATAATCCCTAGCCTACGAGGATGATAGCATAATCGACTCATGGACGTGCCAGTCTTAACCCTAGAATAAACAATACATAAAGACAAGCAAGACTTACGAAATCATGAACCTTAAATGAAGTCTCCAAGTCTCTAGTGAATCCACGAGAAGAAATAAGCCGAAAAGTCGTAATCTTGATAGAGAAATATTACAATAAAAATAGGGTCTTGGAAGAAGGTGGAGACGCGGGCTGGAATGCGTGGGCTAGTCGTGGGCTGGAACGCGGGCCGCATACTATGAGTGGAACGAGCCACACGGGCTGAAGGGCGGCCCGCGCGCTGGAGCAAATGCAACCTGGGCTTCTCCTCGGGCCATCCATATTGGGCCTCTCTGCAGTGGGCTCCTCGGGCTCGAGCTTGTGGGCTGTGGATGCTCCTTGCGCCGTCCAAGCAGACCATCCTCTTGGGCTGACCACATGTTGCACACGGGCCATCATCCCTGGGCCAGACGTGGACCTCCATCAGGGGCAGGCTCCCGCAGAAAAGAAGGGACGCGAGCAGGCTGCAACTCGCCGGAAAAGATACGCAGCCAAAAAAAAGTCACCATATCCGACGACAGTCACCGTCCGTATGCGCGCCTCGGTGAGGCGGTCCCGATGGTGCCCTCTGATTGTGATTATTCGCCGGAAATTGACCCCAAAAATGAGGAAGATGACCGGATCTTGACCAAAAAAATTCTTAGATCTACTAATCTTTGACACGTAAATCGACGCCCTTCCCGGTGAAATCTTTACTTGAAATTTTAAGGGTAGAACGAGAACAACGAGAGCTTCGCAATGGTGTAAGAATTTTTCAGATCGGATGACTTTGACTGGCAGCTGGCGGTGAAGGCGGCGGCGGACGACGGTGAGGGTGGCGGTTTCCAGCAAAGATCGGTAGCTGGAGATTCGTCTCGCCGAGAGGATTCTGGTAGTACCTACGGATTTCTCATAGCCCTCTCAGATTGTTGGAAAAATGCATTTGAATGCTCGATTTTGACTAAACTCTTGCTAGATCTGGAAGCTTTGATCGCAAAATTGACAGCCTTCTCAGAGGAATTTTTGCATGAAATTTTATGGGGAGATTCGCCTCGAAGAGATCTTTCCAATGATATAAACGATTTCCTATCGGAGCACATTTTTCGGTGGCCGGCGGTGGCGGCGGCCGGTGGAGAAAAAGGAGGTTTTCCAATTTTTTCAGTTGTAACTCCGCTTGACTTTTTGACGGGTCCCACAGACGGCGCCAATGAAGTGAAATAGATTTCACCCGGGCTCCTTCAACTCGAACGGCCTCCGTACCTGTAGAACCCAACGCCGGGTGGCCCCAGCGTCGGGCCTCCGATGCCTAAGTCAGTGCTCAGATAAAAAGAGAGAGAGTGTGTGTAGTATGGAATGAATAGAGAATAGAGAGAATGTGATACCTTAGCCCCCTTTTATAAGGGGAGTGTACCTTTTTGGGCTCAAGTTGGACTTGGCCCATATTGTTATGCTTTATGTCTTAGTTCGTACGTGAGCTTATCCTTCAATATGTATTCGTTGTATCCATTAAACCCGGTCTAGTATAATATCCTATATCAGACTTGTGGTTACTAAAACTGATTTGTGTGACTCTTCTGGCAGTTATCCTATTGTTGAATGAATGAAAAAGAATTTGATCTTCTTTCTATGTTATCTGAGAACTCTTCCCATCATATGCTCTGATACCAAATGATGCAGCAGATAGCATATGATGGAGAGAAGGAAGACCTGGAAAGAAGGAAGACCAGGTCGGTGCACTCGACCAGAGAACCAGGGGTTCGCGATCGAGTAGAAGGCCATTAAAATGGAGAGAACCGAACACAATCCCTGTGATTCGATCCCAACGCACTAGACCAAAAGAAATAATAAAATTATCTCCACTTCAAAATCAATGATTCAGGATGGGACAACCTACCACTCATCTATCGGTCTATCATAGCCTTTTAGAGTTTCTTGTCGCATTTAATGCACCTGTTATTCCCATTAACGGCGGATTGTACCGTCCAATGATCAGTATCCGAGTGCACATCACTATAGATACTCCTAGTATCTGTATATCTATATAATAAAAATTACCATTTACCAAAAATAGTAACTAAAAAAATTGAGGAACATTAATTATATTCCTCTTTTGGAAAGTTTTATTTAAATTTCCTTTTATATATATTTTTAAATCTTGCAGCATTTAATGTCTAAAAATCGAGAATTGAAATTTCAAAATCGACAAGGAAAATATCACTCCTTAAATGAAGGATTCCATAAATTAATTTTTGGGCACTATATTATAAGTTTAAATGTATTATAATTTTTTGTATTATAATATTTCACAATTAAAAATAATTAATGTTAACATAATTTAGAAAATCTCAATTTTCATACCATATACATTACTATTTTTTTATCTTATAAAAAATAAAACTTGAACATAATCCAGAATTTGTCAATTTTGTGACTAATTTTGAAAATAGGAAAAAAAAAATGTATACATTCCATATTTGTATTTGACTTTTAAAAAACCAAGCAATATTCGTAATATATAATCTTGTCCCACCCTTACTGTGACCTTTGTGTGAATAAAATAAAACAAAAGGTTAGATCTGATCATAAACAAAATTCTTGTCGGATTTCAAGCGTTTTGGTTAAAACTTCCACAATTTGAACAAAAATCACAAATTCGAACAAAATTTCATAGATTCGAGCAAGATATCCACTTTTATTCTATAAAGTTCACGAAAATCAAATAAAACGTATTGATTATTCCCAATTCTATCAAAAATTGTGAAATAAACTTTGAGAATTTAACAAAAACTCGACAAATCATCTCTGAGATTCATGTTTTTCGAAAGAAAATTTCGCGATTCGGATTAAAAATAAAACTAAAACCAAATTTGTATTAGTTTTTGAAACCTAAATAAAAAAACACAATACAAATCCAAGAATTTGTTTGGTAGTTGAAAAAACAAGTGAAATTCGAACAAAAAAATATAAGATCCATCGTTTTGACGTGATTTTTGGAAATAAGTATCATCGATTGAAAACAAAAATATAAGATTCACAAGGTTAATATGTTAATCGTTCTTCATAATCGGACAAAGCAAATTTGAAGGAAAACAATAAATGTGCACATGATGAATCTTATGAAAACCCTAAAAACTCTAAAAAATTTGTCTTTTATAGGTGAAATAGATTGTTCATTACCTTTCGATAATTTGATCGATTTAGATCGTCTGATCACCAATTTCGTGCATGTGGGTCGTGTTAGTATATATATACTGAAATGTTGGTTGTTTGCGTTATCTAAACTATTTTATGTTGAATAAGAATTACGTTTATCATAGAATATTTTAGATATGTTTTACATAATGTTATATATGTTATCATACATCTTTAATTTATAATTATTATTTAATATTATTTAATAACAATTTATAATTTATAATTATTAGCTAATATTGTTTACTCGTGCATCGCGCGGGCTACGCATTAGTTTAACTTTAACTTGTAAACTAGAGATGAAAGAATGAGATAGAAAGAGACAAATATTCTCTCTCATAAATATAGGGATTTCACATACTTACCATAACAATTATAAATCATATATATTAAATTATAAGTACATAAAAACAAATTAGTTACAAGTAGACAACAGAAAAACTCTCCTTTATATTTTTGTTTGTCTTACTAAACAATAAAAAATATAAAAACATAAGAGCGCTTGGATGAGATGGCTTGGGTCTCTTCCAGCTTAATCAGTGGTCTCGAGTTCGAGCCCTGAGAATGCAACAGTGTTAAAACTCTTGAGGGAGAGCTTTCCCGCCCTTGTGGTCCTACCGGCTTGAAACGTATAATTATTACGGGGTGCGCTGTTTATCGTATGAACTAAATTAAGAACTGAATAATGCGGAAGCAATAAATCGAAGATTTAAAAAACTCTTTAGGGAAGCATCCCACTTCCCCTCAGAGCTCTTTCATTGATAGATCGAACACGAACATAGTTTGGACTTACAACGACTCAAACTCCCTTTAAGCCTAGCCAACACTACTCACGATCCTATCAACTATTTCTTCGACCACGTCCCGTGGACTTTTTATCCTACACTTACTCCCTAAGTGTAAAAGCAAAAGATAGTTTGATGAAACAAAGAAACTAAACAAAAACAGCTTCAGTCCTTGAGTGTGTAAGAACTCTCGTACTGAACTGTGTACAACTGAATAGAACAGAAATGCGAAGCTCGAATATTGCTCTAAAAATCTCTCAAATCTCTGCAGCCGCAATCAGTGCTTCCTCTAGGGTATTTATATATATACTCCTTAAGGTTGGAGTCTTCTACAAGGCATAGAACTCCAAGCTTGATTTCCTTCCTTAATTGTAGCTCAATTTAGGTAAGTGAATATTTCATTCTCTCTCTTTGATCTCCTTAGCATGCACGCCTCTCCTTCTTTTAATTTAATCACATCCGATTTACTACAAAATAAAATATCATAAGAAGACCCATAATATCTTATATATGGAATATAAAATAAACTCAATTAAGGAAATAAAATATTTGAAGATCTTCCCTTTTTCTGTGGTTCCAGGTGCTTGTTCGAACTGACGAACTAATGCCAAATAAAAATATCTTTCAATCTCCCCCTTTGGCATCTAGTTCGAAATCATCAGACTTGAAAGTCTCCTGAAACTAAAACAACAAGCACCAAATAACAAACCACATCAAGGGGTTAGTCCACACAGAAAAATGGTCACTGTATAATCACAGTTCTCCCCCTCAGTTCCTGCAGCCATCAAAACTCAACAGAATAAATCTAACAATTTTTATTCAATCAAAATAAGCAGTCATCAAAAGGATCAAAACATCTAAACCCTAAATAACTAAAAATTGTAGCAACCACATCACAAAAACAAACAAATATGGGGTTCTTTATTACATAAAGACCTCACTACATCACTCATCCTAAAACAGCCTACTAGTCATCATTGTAATAATTTGCAATGGCCTCATCAGTGCTATCTACCCCAGAATCAGAGTCTTCATCATCACCTTTGCTAGCAGCAGCAAAACCCTTCTCCCCCTTTTTCGAACTACGGGATGCCGAAGGGCCTGTCCCCGTGTTCTTGCGCTTCGCCCCCTTGACTGCTTGCAGCACTTGACATAGATAGGCTTGCTGAGCAGCTACTTTCTTTGCCAAATCATCCCACTCTCCACGTTGTTGAGCCACAAACTCATCCCAGTTTTTAGGAACCAAGGAGGGAGCCAGTTCCCTTGCGACCTTGGAGGTTCCCTTTTCATTGAGAGTACGAGCACTCACAGAGAATGCTTTTCCTGGGTTCTCAAGAGAGTCTTGGTAGCGGGGACTAACAGAAAAATTGTGGGCAGCCAAGAAGGACCAAATAAGACAGGGAAAAGGAAGGGTTTTGCGAGACTCAATATTAGTGACAAAGGTGTGAAGAATTTCAAAAACGAGATCCCCAAAGCTGAAAACCTTCCCAATCATGACCCAATAAATGACTTTACTCTGGGAATCCGTGAGCAAAGTTTTGTTCGAAGTAGGAGTCCAGTTGCCAGCACCAATTTTATGCAACAGATTAGCAACCAAACAGAGTGAACTCACAGGCAAATTAGAACCAGGCCATGTATCCAACTGACCAGAAGTAAGAACTTTGGTCATAGCATCTAAATCAACCTCGGTGAGAGAAGAGTTATCAAGATCAGAGGGCAAACCAAGATGAACATTAAACAAAGCAGGAGACACATCAATCACACGGTTTCGAAAAAAGAGCTTGTGAAAACGGGGGCTATTAGAATCAAACACTGCAGGGGTGAGGTTAGCATAGAATTCTTTGACAACTTGCCCACAGAAAGGCTGAAGATCAGACACAGTTTTAGACAAACCAACAGACTCTATTAGACGAAGAATGCCAAGATCAGCAAACTTACCATCTTCTACAGCACGTTCGGACCAGAATCCATAAGAACCAAAACTAACAAACCGCTCATGAGCCGCCTCTGTATAGAACCGATTGGTGAAGGTGTTCTCAAGGTCATAAGCATCGTCTTCAGGTTCAGGTGGAACATGGGGCACATTAATGGATTCTTTGTCGCGGCGACGAGTGGAACGGCGTATTGGGATCTTTGATGGAGGCGTGGGCTGATCAGAACGAACTTCTACTAGAGTTGCTGCAGTGTCCTCCTTTTCTTCTTCGGCTGTTTTGGTAGTGGACTTGGACGCAGTCTTGGTTGCAGACTTGCTCGCAGACGTTGGAACAACAGACGACTCCCCCTGAGTCGGAGCCTCTGGAACGACATCGAACCCTGGCAGACCAGGTATGCCTGTGGCAAGTGGAGAAATCTCAAAATTCTTCTCGGCATTGTCGGATTTGGACGGAGAACTAGACGTGGTTGCAGACAAGGAAACAAATTTTTCAGGTGGCGGCGACTCGAGAGATGGGGATTTTGCCGGCGGAGGAGAGGGCTCACGAACAGAACTAGCAGAGAGAGAAAGACGACGACGCTTCAACCTCTTCTCCTTGTGCTTCTTGAGTCGCTTTTTCGATTTGTCCTTACTTCCAACCATGGGAGAAGAACGACAATTAAGTTTGAAGAAAATAAGGTTTCAGAAGGTTTGAAAAGAAGAAGGAGAGAATAAAGAAATTTCAATCGAAGAAGAAGGAATGATTAAGAGGTGGAGAATCGTGAAGGATATAAAGACGTTCTGACAAAGATAACTGCAAAAAGGCAATTTCCGAGATTTAAGGTGAGAAGAGAGAAAGAGACGTTGCAAACTTGGGCGGTTGATAGCAAGAAACTGATCCCTCCAAACTCAAAATTCAAACACAAGAAGACTCCTCACATAAATAACTGCTCACCTTATTTCGAAACTTAGGAAAGAAATCCGATTTTATCTTAAACATATATTCTCCACAAAATTTTAGACCCAAATAGATCATGTTCAAGAAGGAAATCATATGCAAGTATGCCTAAATAATGAGAAATAAAAATATGAATAAAAATCGCACACAAGATACACTAGATTCAAAAAAATCTTTTCCTTCTCAACTTAGACAAAATTGATGAAGACAGCCCGAGATTAACTTTGATATTCAGACTTTCCACGGAACATACGATAAACGGATATATGTATATACACAATGTAGTGCGAACCACAACTCCATATTTTTGTAACAACACATGCCTTATTATTCATACTGCGTTTCACTTAGTAACAATCACTGCAATAGTAAAAGTCAACCCCACTACTTCGCACCACGATTTTAACCAAGGATCCTACGTTTTTTTTTTTATCAGCACTACGGTTTTTTATGTGGGTGGCCACCTTATTACTCCGAGTAAGAACACCACATAGTAATATGCAATATGTGTCACTAGCTTACGCCCTTTCTCAACATTTTCTGTTCCAGACGCTCTTTTCACAGTCGATCCCGCATTGGGAAATGAACCATGTGCTAGCTATCGCTCTAGATCATTTATGAGAAGGCAGCTCTTTGTGACAAAAACCAAAAATACAGAAAATAAATACGTTCCTCGGTACTGTAAGAACACGCAGTCAGTCTTAGACAATCAACACCTCTCAAGTTTTCAGAAGAGTTAGAACTTCAATCAAGAATCCAGTGGTGCAGAGGATGCAAAATGCAAAATATGCCTAATGCAAAATACCCTATATGCTTACACGCAATGCAATAGATAATTACTAATAATATACAATATAATATAATGCAAAATCACACAAGCATTCAGAATGAGCAGATCCCTAAGGATTTCCTTAGAGAAATGAACCTTTGAGAATCCAGTGTTTTAGTGAAAATATCAGCCAACTGGTTTTGCATAGAAACATACTCAAGTATAATCACATCATTCTCGACTAAATCTCTGATAAAGTGATACCGAATGTCTATGTGTTTAGTCCTAGAGTGTTGAAACGGATTTTTAGAGATGTTAATTGCACTGGTGTTGTCACAGAAAAGGTTCACGGTTCTTACCTCAAGACCAAACTCAATCATCATTTGCTTCATCCACATGAGCTGAGAGCAGCAGCTTCCAGCCGATATGTATTTGGCTTCTGCTGTTGAGAGTGCTACGCAATTTTGCTTCTTACTAAGCCAGGAGATGAGATTATTCCCAATGTAGAAACATCCACCAGAGGTACTTCGTCGATCATCGACATTCCCTGCCCAATCTGCGTCGCTATAACCTGCAAGACTAGAAGATGTATCTCGTGAGTACAGAATACCCAAATCAGATGTACCATGCACATACTTGATGATGTGCTTCACCGTCTTCAAATGCGATTCTTTAGGATTAGCTTGGTACCGAGCGCACATCCCTACACTGAAACACAGGTCAGGTCTACTGGCAGTCAAGTAAAGCAAACTACCTATCATGCTTCTATAAAGCGTGGAATCAACTGAAGTTCCAACAACATCCTTGGATAGCTTAGAGTGGCTTCCCATAGGAGTTGCTGGACACTTAGAATTTTCTAAACCAAATTTTTTCACATGATTTTTGGCATACTTGGTCTGATGAAGAAATATCCCCTCCTTGGATTGCTTAACTTGCAAACCCACGAAGTAGGACATATCACCTACCATGCTCATCTCAAATTCTTTAGACATGTGAGTAACAAATTCATTGACCCAAGTTCTCGAGGTAGAACCAAAGATAATATCATCTACATAAATCTGTACAATGATAATATCTTTATTAGACTTTCTAACAAATAGAGTTTTATCAACTCCCCCTCGAGCATACCCCATTTTGACCAAAAATTAGGTTAAACGTTCGTACAAGGCACGCGGAGCCTGTTTAAGTCCGTACAATGCCTTTTTTAACCTGTAAACATGGTCAGGGTGATGAGGGTCTACAAACCCTTCAGGTTGCTTAACATAAGCAACCTCTTTCAAAAAGCCATTCAAAAATGCAGATTTTACATCCATTTGATAAATCACAAAACCAAGCAAACACGCAATAGATAAGAACATTCTAACAGACTCAAGCCGAGCTACAGGGGCAAATGTCTCATCAAAGTCAACACCCTCCTCTTGGGTGTACCCCTGAGCTACAAGGCGGGCCTTGTTCCTACTAATCTCTCTAGATTCATCCGTTTTATTTTTAAAAATCTATTTTGTTCCAATGACGTTCGAATCAAAAGGTTTAGGGACAAGTTCCCACACATCATTTCTCAGAAACTGTTCAAGTTCTTCTTGCATAGAAAGAACCCAAAAATCATCACACAGAGCCTCTTTAGCATTTTTTGGTTCCAACTTAGACACATAACACGCAAGGTGACACAGACCAGCCATCTTTCGAAAATCAGGTTTAACTCCTCTAGTGTTACGTTCAGATAAACCTCCTATGATTTGGTCCTTAGGATGATCCTTCTGAATCTTGGCAGGAGGATCTCGCCGCGATTCATCAGAATTTTCGGAGGATGTTGGAACAACATATTCATTAGATTCCACAGTTTTATCAAATTCAAGGGTTTCAGATTTGACATCATTTAGCACATTCACCGTTTCAGAATTTGACAACTTCTTACCACTGGACACATCTATGTTGATCACATCAGGTACAACAGCACATTCAAGAACATCATCAAAAACAACATTTATAGACTCCATAACCACCTCAGTGCGCAAATTATACACACGATAAGCACGACTGTTAGTAGAATAAACCAAGGAACTGACCTACATCACTCTTCGATTCGAACTTACCAAGGTGTTCCCTGTCATTGTAAATATAGCACTTGCACCCAAAGATGTGAAAATATTTCACATTTGGTGCCTTACCTTTCCACATTTCATATGAAGTTAATCCAGTTCCCTTCCTGCAATATACACGGTTAATTATATGACATGCCGTGTTCACAGCCTCTGCCCACCATCTTAAGGACATACCCTGCGAATCTAGCATTACTCTGGCCATTTCTTGAAGGGTCCTGTTCTTTCGTTCCACAACTCCATTCTGTTGTGGAGTGATAGGAGAAGAAAACTGGTGAAATATACCACGTGATTCACAAAATAACTCAAAACCACGGTTCTCAAACTCCTTACCATGGTCACTCCTGATTGCCACCAGGTTAGTTTGTTTTTCATTTTCAAGTTTTAACACGAGTTTTTTGAAGGCATCAAGTGCTTCAGACTTATCTTTAAGAAAGTCAACCCAAGTAAATCTAGAAAAATCATCCACACAGACTAGAATATACTTCTTACCACTGTAGCTTTCGACCTGAATAGGTCCCATCAAGTCCATGTGGATCAATTCCATTACACAGTTTGTACTGACCTCTGTCAACCTCTTATGCGAAGCCCTTTTCTGTTTGCCCATTTGGCATGATCCGCAAACTCGTGGTTCTTCCTTCTTCAGCTTCGGCAATCCTCGAACAACCCCTATGGAAGAGAGTTCAATCAATTGAGGATAGTTAATGTGACCTAGCTTTTGATGCCAGGGTTTAGTTAAATCAATACTGGTTTTATTACATTTCAAATCAAGTTCCACAAGATAACAGTTATCCCTGGACCTAGTACCAGTAAGAACATGTTTATTTTCTTGGTCAGACACATGACACTGAGTTTTAGTAAAGTTCACATACAAACCCTGATCACATAATTGACTGATACTCAAAAGATTGGCTTTCAAGTTTTGAACCAAGAGAACATTTTTAAGTTTAGGTAGACCAGGAACATTCAAGCACCCAATTCCAAGAACCTTATTTTTTGCCCCATCTCCAAAAGTGACTGAACTAGAGGAGACAGGCATAATATTGGTCAAGTTAGACCTCAAACCTGTCATATGACGAGAACATCCACTATCAAAATACCAGTCAGAGTTAGATGTGGATTTCAAAGCAAGTATGGAGGACAGACAGACGTTCTTACATTCCTTAGGAACCCAAATCTTTTTCTGTTCATGATTTACTATATCAACTTTTAATTTAGGAGCTTTCATGGGAACACTGTTGTAAATATTTTTTTAGAGAAATAGAATCAAAAGATTCGACACCGGGTCGTGTCTCTCGAGGAAGGTCAGCCGGAATACTAAGCACGTTTATTCAATCACTCAAAAAGGAAAAATAAAGAAAGTAAATACCTAAACATACTAATTCAGATGATTGGATGGTTTAAATTATTAACTACTGCAATTAATTGAATAAAGCAATAAAAGTAGCAAGACAACGAAGAACAATAAGGATTTGAGAAGCTAGGGAGTCGGGGATATCTGTTTCGGTTCGAAATGCAATTAGTGGGCAAGTGATTATTCAGTTAAGTGATTTGAATAACAAACACGTTCTAGAACTCATTCTCAATAACTCTTCGGAACAAGAGAACAAACTATAACGGCAATTACCAAGTCATTTAACTCCTAGGCAATACAGTTACGAACAAGCCTAGCTTATGCAAACCTTTTTCGACCGACTCCTCCCTTTTCGGTTCTAAGAGTCGGTAAAAATAAGACTAGAAGATGATTAACCGACTGATCAAATAGATTTACCAATATCAAACACGAATTAATCGAACTTAATTGAATTAATTGGAAATTGAAGTGTCACTCTTCAACAATTCTCAAAACTCTAGTTTGATTATTGAAAAACCCTAATAAAGAACAATTTGCATAAGACGAACAATCATCGGAACCCACAATCGCAATCGAAATTAAAACATTAATCCCTTATCCCTAGCATACGGATTTAGCTACTCGTGATTGATTCAACATCAAAATAATCATCAACCCAAGCAAACATCATCATATCAAAATAAGAAAAGGAGTGCTTACGATTAATATAAATCCAATGTCGAGAAAGCAAAGAGAATTCCAAATCCAAAAGCTAGAAAATGATTTTTTACTCTCCAAGATCCAATCCAAGCAAAACCAAGTGAAAGATATGTTTTTGGAGTGAAAAAGTATGAAAAAGGATGTTCAAAGATGTCTAAAATCTGCCCTAGCCTCGACCTTTAAGTCCTCCAATTCGAAATTCTGAGAAAAACAAAACAGTTAAAAAAAACAGACCTTAGCGGCGCTAACCCTTCTTAGCGCCGCTAAGCCACCTTAGCTGCTCCCCTCTGACCCCGCTAAGCTTCCAAAACGCCGCTAAGGCCCTGGCAGCTTTGCACGACTTCACGGTTTGGGCTCGTTCAGGCTCGTCTGGTATCGGAATTCAATTCCGCTTTTTCCTATGTGTCGCTAACGAGACCCTCTCTCTAATGGTGTCAGCTTCCCCAAAAGATTCTCGAAAACCTATTCTTCCGAGGTCTCCAAACTACACACCAAAAATGAAAAGAGAACAGAAAAAGACCGAAAAACAAACAAAAAAAATAACGCAACACATAAATGAACGCAAAACACATAATAAATGACAAAAATATCATAAAACCACCTAAACGACTCAATACGGGGGAAAAAGAACGGTAAAATAATGACTAAAAACGACACAAAAATGGAACAAACAAACACCATGAGGACTCCAGTCATTAATTCGACCCGTGTAAATATCATTATGCATTCTATAGCACTTGGGAAAAATATGACCGCAAATCCCACAGTAGTGACAGACTGGTACAAAGTTCTTACCAGTATTCTTGTGTTGAGCCTTTGAAGAGTATGGCTTACCTTTCTTGGAGTCAATTGAGTATCCTTCTTTAACAAAAGTTAGATCGGCCTTACTCAGTGATAAGGTTGATTCTCCAACCTTCCCTTTCAGTTTCTGGTTCTATACATTCTTACTTGGGTTGGATGAACCAATTTGCTGACTCAGTTTTTGGACTTCAGCATATGATGCCCTTGGCTTGTTGATCATTCGGACAACTTCTTCACTCTTACTCAGTCTTTCTTCAAGGGTAGACAATGACTCCTAAGTACCACATGTTCCTCCATTACCCGACCGAGTTCCTCCTTGAGAACAACTATTTCAGTTTCTCTTTCACCTGCAAGACTTTGCACAGCAAACAATTCGTTACGCAGAGATTCAATGGTAAAACTTTGTTCTTCACTTGCCTGTTTGTTGAGTTTATCTCCATGCTCAACCAGTGCAAGTTTTGCGAAACAACTGTTTAGGTCCTTGTCTTGTTTTCCAATATGAAGGTCTGATTTGATGAGTTTCTCGTTCAAGTCAACAATCATTACCCTCATCTTCTGAAGTTCGTTCCGGAGATAGTCAATCTCCTTTTCACGTTCGGCAGAACGTTGTTCCATAGCCTTCATCTTCTGTTTTTGAGCCTGGTACTTGTTGATGATATCCTTTGCCTTGAGACACTTTTCGATGGGATACTTGTGGAGTACAAGATTTTCGGCAGCAGGGTCTGAGAATTCATCAGAGTCCACCTCGCTCAAATTTTTTGCGTAAGAACCTGCATCCGATTCAACTGTTGTCGTATGATTCTTAACAACGATTTGATAAAGGATTTATATGATAATTACGAGCGGTTTGGATATAAATCATGTAAGAAAAAAACTCAACAATGGCCCCGATCCGAGGTGGACCGAGGTGAAAAGCCGTTGTGGGCTGTTACGTGTTGCATGAAAAAGATCGTATATTTGGGTTCGGAATCGGATCCCGTACAAATATCACTAGCTGGCTATTTATAGTAACCTTTTAGATGCATACGTCGGGATCCGTGCATTGTTTGTTAGAAAAAGCTACTTTAGATGGGCGGTTGAACCAGTGGGCCCTACGCGAATGATGACAAATCTCGTAGGTTGTGACAGGGGCGTGTAGGCGCCTTGTCACCTGCTTTAGGAATGACCTCAGTTCGGAATGACCTCGGTTTGGAGTGACTTTGGCGGATAAGGATCACTTCGGTCTTCTTTGGTCGTACCGGTTTTATTGTGCGAATCGGGATGACTTTATGACGTCGGTGTTTGAGTTAAATTTTGCTTATGGTGCTGTTCAAGGTCCTTAATTGTGCTTTACCGAGACAGATGATAACAGATAGGCCCCCAATATCGGCGGGCATACGGAGTGATGGCCGTCGGTATTGCCAAACGACTAGACGCTTCGAATCGGTAGGAATTTGGAAGGTGGGCATTCTTTGTCTTCGGTATTCTGATGTGAAGGAGGTAACCGGAGTGGGTCGTTTGCTCCGAGGTGAAGACTAGTATCCGAGGTGGAAACACTTGGGTAAAATTTGGGTAAATTACGGAGGGTTATGAAGGAGACTTGAAAAGACGCAACGGTCGAACGTAGTAAATGCATAGTCTGAAGAGTCGCGCCGTTATGGCTTTATACTACAGTAACGGCTACTTTAATAAAATAATGACCACTTGGTTGCACCGTTTGAGAAAGAAGAGTCGTGTCACTTACACGTGCCGTCGATTGAGAATGGCAACGGTCCAAAATTAGGGCTATAAATTTGGCACTGGGATCTCTGATAAACTTTTCTTCACTTTCGCTTTCATTCTTGAGTTCTTGCAATCATTGATTCTTCTGTCGAATAATCTTTGCAAATTTGAGAGTTACCCCTTGTGCGATTCTTTGTGCGTCGTTTTCTCGTTGATTCTTTGGTAAGTTTCACCTTTGATTTTTACTCGTTTCTTTATTACGCATTTGTTCCTATTGTGTTGTCAATGGCGTCGAAGGGAAAGGGTAAGGTGGTGGCGAGTTCTTCTAGTACCGAGTCGGTTCCGTTGGAAGTATATCACGACTCGGAATTGGTTGAATTAGCGTTTGAATATCATCGATGGGATCCGATGTTAGTGAGGCATTTAGATATCACACCCAATGATGAATATGGCGACTGCGTGGTGGAAGAAAATGCTATCGTCGATGAAGTGCCTCATTGGAGGAGGCCGGTGAGAACATGGCCTGATCCTGCGATTGATTTCGATGGCGAGCCGAGTATTCGGACCGATGCTGGTGTGGTAATACTGCGAGAACAAGTGCGGATTCCACCTTCGGTGAAGATTTTCGCCCCTTACCCTGGGGAGAGAATAACAAGTCCTCCTCCGGATTGTGTTGGAGTTTTTGCCGAAAGTTTGAGGTCGGGGTTAAGATTCCCTTTACCGAATTTGATCACGGAATACCTCCAGAGTTGGGGGTTACAGCTGTGCCAGATTACCCCCAACAGTTGGAAAAAGATAATCGGTTTGATGGTGCTGTTACACGAGCAGGGCGAGGGGTTACCATCGTGCGAAGAAATGAGGAGCATCGTCGCATTTAAGAAGAGTCCGAGGAGACATGTTGCGGAGTCTTCGTGTTGTTTCATTGCCAGAGCGAAACCACAACATGGCTTAAAAGTCGGTGAGATAATAACTGATATCCCAGAAACTCTCCACAGATTCCAGGAAGAGTGGTTGTGGATTGGGGGAGAGTGGCAATCCGAGAGCTTTTTCCATGAACCTCGGATTGACGGGATGACGATTCCGATGTTAATTCATTCCGGAGCAAGTGAGTTTATTTCGTTCTTTTTCAATTCGGATATATCTTTCTGATTTTGGTTTTGTTTTGTGTACTAACAGGTCGGAACTTTTACCTTTGTAGAAAAAGAGACTAAACAAATAGAGCCGAGGCTTAGTCCGGAGTTCGGTGGGAAGTTGATTACACTTGCTGGCTTGGACAAGGAGGTACGAGATTATTGCACACTAGTTGTAGATCCGAAACTCGAAGCTGCCGGTCTGTCTCCAGGAGTTTCTTTGAAATTTGACCCCGGTGAGTAGAATACTTTAGTATCTTTATCCGTACTGCATTATATGTAAAGCAGCTGACTATAACTTTGATTCATTTATTGTTTGTTTAATGTAGTATACTATCCGCTCCTCGGATTTTTGGGTTACTGCTCTGTTAAGGAAGCTAAGGATTTTAGGCGCAAGTATCCGAATAGGGATCTGCAATCCAAATTTGGTAAAAGTCGAGATCTGCGACTGACTAACGCCATGAGGAGGGATCTAGTTCGCGCTTTGGTGAAGAGGACAGCTAGTCAGAAGAATGCAAGTAAAAAATCGACCGAGGTGGGGTCGAGTGCGACCTCGGCTGCTGTTCCGGAGAGCCCAAAGTCTCTGAAAGAGGTGACAACTACCGAGGTGCCGCCAGTTGTGAATGCGGCTGCGATCAATCAAGCAGAGCCTGAGCCCAATGTGGTGGGAACTGAGGTGGCTGTAGTTGAGCCGCCGCACTCTGAAGCACGTGAAGATGAACCAGAGAAGCTACCATCTCCTTCGAGGTCGGTAGAGTCCACTCAGCTGGAGAGAAGGAGAAAGAGGAAACTGGTGAAAATGTCCGATGTGGGGGCCTCTTCTGGAGCAGAGAAGAGGTCAAAGAAGAAGCACGACTCCGGTCGCAAGTCTGGTGAAAGGAGGATTGATGAGGCGCCTCTGTTCGGGAAATCCTTCTTATCAATTGATGAAGAGAGGGCTGTCAAGGTGAAGGTGCCCGAGGGTGTCGTGGAGGAGTGGTTCACCACGTTTCAATCTGTGAAGTCTCCGCACATGTCTTCGAGAATTGATATGCCGGAGAATGCAAAAAGTGCCGCAAGAGTGCCCTTGATGGTATGGGACCCGAAGTCCGAAGTGGGAGTTTCTTCCCTGTCAAGCGTTGATAAGATGAGCTATGCCAAGGCGTGTTTGGGCCGAGCTTTAGTCAGTCTCGTTGCTGCTGAAGATGATCATAGCCGGATCGCGGCTCAGTTGGATGGGAAAAAGGACACCATTGCCGCTCGAGATGCCATGATAGCCTCGTTGAAGGAGGAGTCGGTTAAGGTGGAGGCCGACTTGAAAGGCAAAATCTCCGAACAAGTTGCGCAGTTGGAAGTGGCGCAGGCTGAAGTCTCGGTGTTGTCCGAGGAGAAAAAGGCTTTTGAGACCGAGGTGGTTGATCTTAGGGCGCGTCTTGCCTTTGCCGAGCAACACTCCAAGGCTTTAGAGGCCAAGTTTGAGGAGACGGAGAAGGTGTTATCAGATGAGAAGGCCGGGCATGAGGCAACTCGTAAAGAGTGTGCCGAGGTCCGCGAGCTTGTGGGTCGGCAGAGGGACGCCCATCAGGCCGAGATGGCGAAGCTTGAAAAAGAAAAATCATCCTGCGGGGAAACCATGTATGAGATCGGCTTCCAAGCTGGGAAAGAAACGGTTGCAGTTACGGAACCAAAGTCTGGGGATGATGCCGAAGTGGAAGCCATTGATGCTGGTGAGGATGATGAAGTCGGTGGGCCTGACCTCGAAATCGAAATGAACACCTGTCTGAATCTCCGATGGGTCATCGAGCGTTATGATGCGGGTTATTATGATATCGACGATATCTGTCTGTTCTTATTTCGCAAGCTCGCAAAGTACGGCTTTGACACCGAGATAAAGGGAATGCACGTGGAGGCCGACGAGGATGAACGGGAATTTTGTGTTTGGATGCTACGCCAATCTGAAGAGATGAATGCAAACCCCGACTTGCCGCCGCTTTCCAAGGATAGAACTGCTCTCCTCCGACGTGCTTATGTTAATATGATTTTGGAGGGAGAGAAGGAGAAAAGGAAGGAGCTGGCCGATGTGTATCTCTCAACTCTCGCCGATGTAGAGGTCGAACAACATTTTGATGATATGACCCCGGAGCAGATTCAGAGCAGGGTTAAGGCTTACATTGAGGAAAAGGCTAAGTCGACCGACAAGGAAGTCGAAGTCGTCAAGGTTTTCACGTCGACCGAGGGTGAATCAGATAAAGTACCGGATCCCCGCGATGAGTTTGTTCCGGTGTCAGATGGAGCTATTGAGACTGCTGCCAAAGCAAAGGAAACGGAGGTCTTGGAGCGATTATCTTCAGGGACCGAAATTGGGGAAGGCAGTGGTTCGGGCGACAATGTGGAGAAGACAACCGACGCGGCTTGAAGTCTGGAAGTATTATATATTACTGCACTATTAATTCTGAAATAAGACATCGGGGTGCCAGCATGTTGGCATCCTTAGTAGGAAATATATGAATATGTAATCGGGGATATCAGGTAGCTTATTCCCTTAGTAAGAAATATGTAAGGGTTTTCCAGACTTTTTTATGATATATATATATATATAATGTGTTTGCATAATGTCTTGATTTATGTTTGCTGTGCAAATTTCAGCAATTTTTCGACCAAGTGTTCTGAACTCGGTACGGATTTTAAAAGGAATTGCCCCAACTCGGATCTAATTATATCATTAACCGAGTTGTGGGTTTTTATGAGAATAATTTCCGAGTTCCGCTCTGATCTTACAATATTTTCAGCCACTAGCGTAATTTGGTTATGCGAACTTACTAAGAATTCGCTAGACTTAATACATTTTCGGGTTGTGCGTAAAACAAAATAGAGTTCACCGAGCTTCGTCAGAGTTCGATTATGGAATGGTCCCAACCGACTTATATCTTTGGTATTCAGTAATTGTCGGGACCCGTCAAATCACGTTTGTTGAAATGACGTTTGACGAGCTTCAATCCCCAACCAAACATGCGTAGGATTTGGATAGATTTCGTGGTATCAGCAAGACCGAGTGTCGCAATGCTTACATCAGTATAGCATGTTTATAGAACCGAGTTTCAAAACGTTTTACATCGGTACCGAGCAGTGGCTCGGATTTTCAAAAAGTGAAAGTCGGTAAACTTGCAGTACATCAAAAGAGTCACTTCATGCATTTAGTGAAGCAAAAGGAAGGTCCGTGAAAAAGAAGAGTCGGACATCCGACTTCGGACCATTTATTGATAGAACTTCTTCAGGAAAACAGAATTCCACGGATATTGATGTAGGGTTTCATCAGGGTGAGAAATTTGGTAGGCCCCATGAGGTAGGACTTCAACAATTTGAAAGGGTCCTTCCCACCTCGGTTTGAGTGGGCTGGGGTCGGCCCCCATCACGCGTTTGAGAACTAGATCTCCAACTTGGAACGTACGCGGCTTGAATTTGGAATTAACGTATCTTTCGCTCCGGTGTTTACAAGCAGCATTTTTTAGATCGGCGCGGGTTCGATGTTCTTCAAGGAAGTCCAGATTGGCTTTCAAGTTATCCGAGTTGGACTCTTCAGTAAAATGTTGAATTCGGTAAGTGGGTTCACCGAGTTCGACTGGGACTACGGCTTCTGATCCATAAGTTAGTGAAAATGGGGTCTCGACAGTGGAAGTTCGGGTTGTGGTCCGATATGCCCATAAAACGTGTGGCAATTCCTCAGGCCAAGCTCCTTTGGTAGCGTCAAGTCGGACTTTGAGGCCATTTTTTATGAGCTTGTTCACAACTTCAACTTGACCGTTGGATTGTGGATGATAAGGTGAGGAGAAGAAGTGTTTGATGTTATACTCTTCGCACAGGGATTCAAGTCGTTCGCCTTCGAACTGTCTACCGTTGTCAGTGATGATGGAGTTCGGTACTCCGAAGCGGCAGATGATTGATTTCCACACAAAGTCAATGACTTTCTGTTCAGTTATGGTGACTAGCGGTTCGGCTTCGGCCCACTTAGTGAAGTAATCAACTGCTACGATGGC
>CACSLK010015970.1:959697-970393 GCA_902706635.1 Striga hermonthica
TCACTCCCCTTATATAAAGAAAGGTTATTATTATTCATTTATTTTGCCATTTTATTCATAAAGTAAACTCTCTCTTTCTCTCCTCGGTTTTTCTCGCTTTTTGTCGCCGCTCTCTTCTCTCTCTCTCTGCTCGTTTTTTGGTCGCCGGTCTCTTCTCTCTTTTTGTTCGTTTTTTCATCGACATCGCCATCGCCACCTCTGCTCTCTCTCTCTCTCTTTGTTCGTTCATCACCATCGCCCGCCATCTTCGTCTCTCTCTTTCTCCGTCACTTCGCCATCTCTGTGAAGAAATGGTCGGCTCCAAAAAGAAGTCTCCATGCAAACCGTCCTCCTCGACACCCACGAAGGCATTACCAAGCTCAAAGGTAAATTCGGATTTTTGGAGTTTGATCATAATATTAGAGTTTTTTTTTTTCAATTTAGGAGTTGAATTTGAAGATTAGGGTTTTTTTCAATTTATGGTTTGAATTCGAAATTAGGGTCTTTGTGTTTAATTGAATTTTTGTAAATTTCTTTGAATTCGAAATTATTGAATTTCTGTGAATTAGGGGTTAATTCGAAAATTAGGGTTTCTTTTCAATTTAGGGGTTGAATTTGAAATTAGGGTCTTTGTGTGTAATTGAATTTTTGTGAATTTCTTTGAATTTGAAATTATTAAATTTCTGTGAATTAAGGTTGAATTCGAAAATTAGGGTCTTTTCAATTTAGGGCTTGAAGTCGAAATTAGGGTCTTTGTGTGTAACTAAATTTTTGTGAATTTCTGTGAATTCGAAATTATTGAATTTATGTGAATTCGAAATTAGGGCTTTTCTGTATATGAATTTGTGTGAATTTTTGTTGGTATTTGTTTTTTTTTTTCTTTTGTTTTCGAAATTAGGGAGCAGAGGTCTTGTATTGAATGTATGATGTATTCAATGTTTTGAAACTTGTACATATAACATATTTTTCCTCACAAATATCTTTGTTTGTGATAGGGCACGGAATTTAGATGTCGATGTGCCCCTTCGTTCTTTAGAAATATAATGGACAGGACAGTTGTCGTGCTTTCGGACCGGCACAAGGAGGCTCTTCAAAAGAGTCCGTTTTATTTTTTTCTAAATATGCCTGATATAGCGGTGTTACATGGTAGAGTGGAGGCCTTAATTAGCACATACAAGGCAGATGTGAATGCCTTTGTTGTAGGTGATAATGTGTCTCTTATTTTTTACCCCGCCGAGTTCTGTGTAACGATGGGGCTTCGACAGGGCAGTCTAAGCGTAGACTTAGACCTTTCTTTAGATTCGAAAGCCCTATTCGAAGGTTGGGGTCGAGCAGGTCAAAAAATTTTGAAAAGAAAGCATGTAGTAGATTTGTTACAAAAGTTTTCTGTTGATGAAAGTCGTATAGACGACTTCAATAGAATGTATAGTTTGTTAGTTTTTAGTTGTATTTTGTTTCCTTGCTCGAGTTACTCGATACCCAGGTTTGTTTACCCTTACCTGTAGGATATGAGTCGAATTTGTGAGTACACATAGGGAGATGCGACTCATAAATTCTTACTTGCAGCGCTTGTTCACCACGGTGATTCGACAGACCGAGCTTACTTTGACGGATGTGTGGTTGGGCTGATGGTATGTATATTCAATGTCGTAATACAATAATATTAAATTGTGAGATTGTATAATTTTGACATCATGTGTATGTGTGTAGGCTTGGTTGTACGAACGTGTGCCTTCTCTGGGCAAACGTTCGACGCTCGAGGCGATTCCCCGTCGATTTCGATGGACGTAGAGCACAATGCCGTCTACATTTCAAGGGTCTTTACATTCCTTTAAAAAAATAATGAGGCATAAGGTAATTTATATAAACTTATAATATGTGTTTTGTACTTCTTCTTTTTATCTTTTTGGTTAATCGATTTTGTACCTAAATCATTATGATTTTGCTTTGCAGGTGTACTCGATATCGCCTGTTATGGAAGAGCGTGCGTTTGTGGAAGTCCAGGTTTTCCTTTAATTTTTGTCCAGAATTTGTGTTTTAGCATTAGGTACAAGGGACCTTTTAATTTATTTTTTCTTTCTAATTTCTGTTTTCTTTCATGTACAGAGACCTTTTGAGAGCCGGTTGTTTGCCATGGTTTGTCTTGAGAATGACAAACTTAGAAAACAAATTGAATTGTTGGAGTCTCAGTGGAGAGAAAGAAAGAATGAAGAAAAAGAAAGAGAGGAAAAAAGTGAGGAAAATGAGGCTGATGGTGGTGATGGTGTTTGTTTTGCTGAGGAAAAAGAGGAGAAAGAGGAGGAAAAACAGGAGGAAAAACAGGAGGAAATAGAGGAGGAAATAGAGGAGGAAAGAGAGGAGGAGGAAAGAGAGGAGGAGGAAAAACAGTGCGATGAAAAGGAGGAGGAAAAAGAGTGCGATGAAAAAGACGAGGAAAAGAAGGAGGAACGATGGGCTCTGATGATTGTTGAGAAAGAACCTGTTGTGGATGACAATGAAGATGTGACTGAGTGTGATAACTTGGACCGACTTGTAAACCTGTTAGTCGAGGATGCTGGTTTGATGGAGGGATCGGATGCTGGTTTGATAGAGGGATCGGCTGCTGGTTCGAGGGTGGAGGAGAAACAACAACCCTCCTCAATGGTGAAGAGGGTTCGGGAGAGGGAAGGGAGGAAGAAGACGACGAAGCTGGTGGATTTTATGACCCCTCCGTCATCTGGTCCGAAGAGGCAGAAGAGGCAAAGAAGGCAGAAGAAAGAAAAAAAAAAAGCAAGAGCAGTTGGTGACCTTGGATGATGATGAGGTAATTAAACTAGCAATTTTATGGTGTAATTCATGTGATTATTCGTGTTTTTTTTATATAAGTAAGTAACTATTTTATAATGTAGGAGAGTGACAAGAATGACGACGATGAGGATTGTTCGCTGAATGAATACAGTGGCAGAGAGGATTTCTGCGGACACGGGGTTGTCCCGGAAGAGGATGTTGCAGTCATCCAATCGTTTTTGGCAAGCGATCCATTCAGGTAACCGAAATGACGTTAATTATTTTAATTTTTGTTATATCATACTAATTTAAATTACAAATTTTGGTAGCAAAATTGTGTGGAGCAATGACCGAGTTGTGGTCCGAGGGAAATCGATGTGCTCTCTTTTGTTCGGGTCGGAGTTTAATTCGTCACTCATTGATTGCTATATGACTATCCTGCGTGGCTGCCATCCTCATATCCGATTTTTGCCGACATATGTTCAGGTACCTAGTATTTAAATATACTCTATCTATTAATTTTGTTGATTGTTAATTTGCTAAAAAAACTATTGAATTTGTAGAGTGATGTGGTGAGTGCAATCGAACAAATTAAGCATAGACCTCCTCGGAAGGAGGATTATGAGGCGTGTGCTTCTACTTTTAGTAGAAGTACTATTGCGGTGCTTGGTGAAATGATGAGGTCCTTGAAAGGTGCCAAATATGTTTTCTTTCCCGTGGTGAAAAAATTTCACTTATACCTTCTTGTCCTTAACAATCCTGAAATGAAGTTTGTGTACCATAATTCGATGGATAATGCGGCGTATCGAGGGATTGGGAAGAGCTTGGTAAGTGGTATTATGACATATAAAACTTTGTTTTGTAGTGGTTATTTTTCTTTCGAATAAACGTATTTTGTTGCTTTCTCCTTTTTTTTTTTTTAAATGTGTAGGCCAAGTGCATGGGATATTATTTGAATAAGCATGTTCGTGGAATGGACATTCGTCAAAAGGATTTTGGGTTCGGATACCTCAGGGAGCAGATCGGTTTCAAGGACTGTGGCGTGCACATATGCTTGGATATGGAGTGCTACGGCGGCGATTCGCCTAAATTCTGGAGGACCCATTATAGTTGTTCTATTGACGGCTATCGAGCACGCATGGCAGCTCGCATCCTCAGAAATCCTCCTTCATGTTGACTGTTTGGATGATGCTTTGAACAATATGTCTTGGTTGTGAACAATTTGTCTTTTGAATTTGAACAATAACTGTTTGGTTGTTTGGTTGATATTTGCTTTGTCTGTGGATGATGTTTGGATATGGTTTATGGAATATGGTTTTGTAGAATATGTAGATTTCGAAGAATATGGTTTATGGAACAATATTGGTTTTACCACAAATAATACCATTTTTTCTTCTATCCAGTATCTGTTGTTGATCAATTAGTACCTGCTTTTTTTTGTTCTTTCTACAAAACAGGTACTAATAAATCAATAATTGGTACTAAATAGAAGAATAAGTGGTACTAATTCATCAATAACTGGTACTAATTGAGCAAAAGACATTCAGAAGTGAATTAAGTATTGCATTTCCATTAGTGTGTTGAGTTCGTGACCAATTTGCGATTAAACTTAACAAACCAAATTTTAAATCTCATATAAACTAATGTGAGAGTGATCATGGGTCTTATAGACATCATTTGCGACCGAAAATTCGGTGTGTTTCTATCTGTTCATAAAAGTGGTACTAAAGACTCCATATGTGGTACTAAATTCCCATTTACAGGTACCAAGTCATTTGTTCTTGAATAGCTTCTTTCAAAAGTGCTTCCGCTTCCTCAGTAAATGTCTTAGTCGAAGGGACCAAGACAAAAAAAGTTCTTCTAGTCAAGAAGCTCATGCTTCCTTTGTTGAAATAAGGTCGAATAGTTTAATTCGACCTTCAAGTTCTTCTTCTTCAAGTTCTTCTTCTTCTTCTTCTTCTTCTTCTTCTTCTTCTTCTTCTTCTTCTTCTTCTATGCGCGGGAGGTGTGTTTCTATCTGTTCATAAAAGTGGTACTAAAGACTCCATATGTGGTACTAAATTCCCATTTACAGGTACCAACTTACACTATGACTGGTACCACTTTTTTAAATATTGACCACAGTTGAAATAATCAATTATCCTTGACAAATGTAGGTACTAATCGACTAAAAACAGGTACTATATACAGGAAAATGTGGTACTACTTTGTCTAAATCAGGTACTATATTAAGAATCGTGATATTTCTAATCCTTCATGTCTACCATGTCACGTGGATCGTTAACACGTGATTTGGATAAAAAATAGTGGAAGTTAAATTATATAGGTAGAAATTGGAGTAGTCATGTATGATGATTCTATGAGATGAAGTGTTTTATTCCATAAAATGAAGTGTAGTAGTGTTTTCTCATTAGTGTGTAGAGTTCATGACCATTTTATGATTAAACTCAACGAAAAATATTTTAAATCTCATATAAACTAATGTGAGAGTGATCATGGGTCGTATGAACATAATTTTCGACCGATATTCGGTGTTTCTATGTGTTCATTATAAGGGGTACTTAAGGCTCTATATTTGGTACTAAATCTACATAAAGTGGTACTACCTTACTGTAGGTCTGGTACTACTTCTTTTAAATGTTGACCACAATTGAAATATTCCATCTTGATTGACCAAAAGTTGGTACTAATTCATTCATATTAGGTATTTCGTAGAAGGATACCAGGTACTATTTCAATATAAAATGGTATCGAGGGTGTTGAGTATTGCTTTTCCGTTAGAAATATCACGATTCTTAATATAGTTCCTGATTTAGAAAAAATAGTACCACCTTTTCCTGTATGTAGTACCTGTTTTTAGTCGATTAGTACCTACTTTTGTCAAGGATAATTGATTATTTCAATTGTGGTCAACATTTTAAAAAAGTGGTACCAGTCGTAGAGTTAGTCAGTACCACTTTATGGTAGATTAGTACCACATTTCTGGTCTTTTGTACCACTTGTAGCGAACACATAGAAACATCAAATATCGGTCGAAAATTATGTTCATACGACCCATGATCACTCTCATATTAGTTTATATGAGATTTAAAATGTTTTTTGTTGAGTTTATTCATAAAATGGCCATGAACTCTACACACTAATGAGAAAACACCACTACTACACTTCATTTTATGGAATGAAACACTTCATCTCATAGAATCATCATACATGACTACTCCAATTTCTACCTATATAATTTAACTTCCACTATTCTTCATCCAAATCACGTGTTAACGATCCACGTGACATGGTAGACATGAAGGATTAGAAATATCACGATTCTTAATATAGTACCTGATTTAGAAATAATAGTACCACATTTTCCTGTATGTAGTACCTGTTTTTAGTCGATTAGTATCTACTTTTGTCATGGATAATTGATTATTTCAACTGCGGTCAATATATTAAATAAGTGGTACCAGTTATAGAGTTAGTCAGTACCAGTTTCTGGTAGATTAGTACCACATTTCTGGTCTTTTGTACCACTTGTAGTGCACACATAGAAACACCGAATATCGGTCGAAAATTTAGTTCATACGACCCATAATCACTCTCAAATTAGTTTATATGACATTGAAAATTTGGTTAATTAAGTTTAATCGTAAATTGGTCATGAACTCTACACACTAATGAGAAAACACCACTACTACACTTCATTTTATGGAATGAAACACTTCATCTCATAGAATCATCATACATGACTACTCCAATTTCTACCTATATAATTTAAGTTCCACTATTTTTCATCCAAATCACGTGTTAACAATCCACGTGACATGGTAGACATGAAGGATTAAAAATATCATGATTCTTAATATAATACCTGATTTAGACAAAGTAGTACCACCTTTTCCGGTATGTAGTACCTGTTTTTAGTCGATTAGTACCTACTTTTGTCATGGATAATTGATTATTTGAACTGTGGTCAACATATTAAAAAAGTGGTACCAGTCATAGAGTTAGTCAGTACCACTTTCTGGTAGATTAGTACCACATTCTGGTATTTTGTACCACTTGTAGTGAACACATAGAAACAACGAATATCGGTCGAAAATTATGTTCATACGACCCATAATCACTCTCAAATTAGTTTATATGACATTGAAAATTTGATTAATTAAGTTTAATCGTAAATTGGTCACGAACTCAACGCATTAATGGAAAAACAATACTTAATACACTTTTGCTACTTGTTTTTTCTTGAATTAGTACATGTTATTCTTATACGCAGTACCTGAAATTTAAAAATGTTCCCGTTCAGACCATAGTGCCGCTAAGGTGGTTAGCGGCGCTAACCTAGAAAGCCTCCCAGCCTCTGCCCATCGCTAAGAAAAGCTAGCGGCGCTAACATCCTAGCCTTAGCGCCGCTAAGATGGGTTAGCGCCGCTAACACCTAGGCAGCACTCATTTTTGTCCCTTAGTAATAATTAACCAGATTTTTATAAGTTGTACTGCAGACCCGATATCCGGTACTATAACGACACAAAACGGGTACCGCTTTACTCTATGACATGTACTAATTTTGAAAATGACCGAATTTGAAGTAATCCTTTTTTTCGTTCTTTCTACAAGGCAGGTATTAATTGATCAATAACTGGTACTGAATAGAATAATAAATGGTACTAATTCAGAAATAACTGGTACTAATTGATCAAAAGACATCATCCGGCAAAAAACAAAGTACAATTGACCAAATGCAAAATACACCTAGGCAAAAACAAAATACACTTGGGCACAAAAAAAAATATACACATGCCCAAAGAACAAAATACATGAGTGATCTAGATACGTTCTTTGCACGTACGTCGATTGTGTCCACGACGACCACAACGCTTACACCGCCTAACCGCAACATCAACTTGTGATGGAATTCTTTTTTCCCTCCTGCGTCCGGGCTGAGGTCGTACATCCGGAGCATGAATGACATCATCATGATATATCGAGGAAGAGGGCACATTATGATCGTAGTTAGTTATAGGGTTAATAGTACCTTGATAAGCTTGCCTATACATCCCAACCCGATAATATGGATCACAAAAATCATAAATGGACATTGACTTACTCTCAACACAAGCACATGCATGTTTACATGGCATCTTAGATAGTTGCCATTCTCTACAAGAACAAGTGCGAGATTGCAAATCCACGTCACAACTTTAGTCGGCATCAACAACCTCAAACCTCCATTCACTTGATTGCATGATTTTGAGACTCCGGGAAGCATCATAGCGAGATGAAATTATTTTTTCGAGCTTAGGACACAACGGGCCATTAAACCGTGACCCTCCTTCACGTCGATCATGCATCATGGTCATAATTTGCTTCCGTATGTGATCGACCATGGCTACGATAGGCATAAATCGTGCCGACTTCACCCAATTATTCCAACATTCTGCTTGATTATTATTCATGATCCCCCAACGGTCTCCGGTAAATAAAGAATTCGCCCAACAATTTGGGTTAGAATCCTAAAGGAACTTTATAGAAAGAGGCATAGCAGTCACTATATTATTTATATGCATATCAAACTCTTGCCTCGTAGGAGCATACGCAGCTTTCTTAAAAATCGAAGACCAATGCTTCTTATTGTTAAGTGGGTAGCTCTTCAAAACCTACAAACAAAAAATAATAATAATGAAACCTGCTTTATAATGAATAAACAGAATTTATAAAAATAAAAAACCTAACAGAATGTAAACATAATGTACATTATGAATAATTAGTGAATAGAATGTACATTATGAATAATAATGTAAACAGAATGTACTACTACATTATGACTGAATGTAAAAATAGTAGTATCACTAACAAAATGTAAACAAATTGCAAATAAAAAATAATAAAAAAAATTGCAAACAAATTGCACAAACAGTAATTAGTGATAAATTACCTGTGTCTTAAAGTTATCGACTAAGTGTCTCAAACAATAAGCATGATGGCTGCCAGGAAAAACAATAGGGATGGCTTTAAGAAGCCCGCTATGTCGGTCCGTATAAAACGTGAAGCTTCTAGAAACAGGGAAGCCGGAGGTAAGAAGAGTATTATTCAGCTTCAAGAAAAACCACTCCCAGTTTTCATCGGTCTCGGCATCAACGACAGCAAATGCTAAAGTGAACAAATCATCATTGGCGTCCTTACTGACAGCACTAAGCAAAACGCCTTTAAATTTATTTTTTATGTGTGTGCCATCTAAAAATATCAACGGTCGACAACCGGTTAAAAAACCAACAACACAAGCACGAAAGCAAACGAACAATCGACGGAACTTATTTTGGACATTGTCAAGCTCACAATCCGCAATGCTTTCTGGGTTTGTCTCACGCACCGCAGAACAATACCATCTCAATTTATCATAAGAGCCCTTGTCTGCTCCATGAATTTCTTGCATGGCAATATCCTTTCCGGACCATGCCTTTTTGTAAGGCAACTCCAAGCCATAATCCCTATGAAGATCTTTCAATATCGTGCATGGCCTGTAGCTCGGTTCATCTCTCAATTTCTCCTTAATTGCATTTGAGACCCAATGAGCGTCGGCTTTCGGATGCCCCCTTGTCCGAAGATTGGACACTCCACAAGTATGGACTAAATTGCTCTTCCGGATGGCAAAGACATGATCACCTTTGAATTTTGAGGCATAGATTCTCCATTGACAACCCTCGTCAGTACAACAAACAATGATCTTTTGTTGATCATTTTTTCGGTACTTAAATGAACGCCTATTTGCAATGGCGTAGTTTTTAACTACCTTCCGAAATTCATCCGCGCCGCCACCGAATATCTGTCCCTCTCCTTTGATGGAAAATCTCCAAGAATCGATCGATCTATCTTGCACTACAAACTCCGATTCTCCTTCTGGTAAGATTTCCCTGCAATCATTATAAAAAAAAAATACATTTTTTTATGAATAACGGAACTAGTTAAGAAATTAATAAATATTACGAAAGTAACATTACCCTCTCATGCTCATCGGCATGGATTGAACTCCTTCATCCGCTCTTTCATTTCTTCCAATGCCCGAGCTTTCATTTCTTTCAATGGCAACTATCTCCACAATATTTACTTTCCAAGAACCGTGTAACCGAATCATGTTTTTTACATCCTCATCATCGGACAAAATAATTCTTTTTTTTTCCTTTGGCGCAATGTAGTTTAACATGACGGTTTCCATACTAACAATCGGCCACCTCTTACCAATGAGAGAGTACACTTCATCAAGAGTTGATTCAAGGTTCATAGAGAACACATACATTTCATCCTTGTATGTACAACTCCCTAATATATCACTTTGTGCCCCTTCCATGTATCTAACAATAATTGGATTAAAAAAAAAAAACAAGTTCACAATTCCCAGCAAATAAGGTACCACCAGTGAGAAAAGTGGTACTATATATATCCAAACAGAGGTACACACAGTCATGAAGAGTGGTACTAAATATATCCAAGCAGAGGTACACACAGTCATGAAGAGTGGTACTATCATTATTCTCATCTTATTTTTTTGTTTTATGGTCAATAACACCTAACATAACCTAACAATAGCATAAATTTAGTATACATGAACAAAAAAGAAGGATTATGATCACTTTATTTATTTTAGGGTAAATATAAACAACAATATCCAACATTCAATCCTTCACAAATCAAACAAAATACATGAATTAAAGATGATTTTTGGACTCCAAACTTCTCATGTAATACATACATTACCTAATACTTCAATTTTTTGCCCGAAAAAGTCACAATCTTGCCGGAAAAAGAAGAATTTTCGGACAGAGAAAAAGAATTTTTTCGCCGGAAAAAAGCCAAATGTCGCCGGATTTATTGCCTCTGGAAAAAGCCCCAAGGTTCGGTTCTATTCTCCAGCGAGATGAAGCTGCAAGAGAAAAAAAAAAAAAAAAAAAAAAAAAAA
>CACSLK010015970.1:974041-985989 GCA_902706635.1 Striga hermonthica
CCGGCTGTTCGACGACTTCTCTCGACCAATTCAACATGAAACAACATAATATAACCTAACCTGACCATAACCACATAATCACATGAAATTGCACGAGAAATACATTAACATGGCTCGGAAAATGATTGTAGCGTGCACGTAGGCGCGACCCGACGCTACGGCCGATATGTTCGGCCACTTGGCAATTCTTTCGACCGTTTATCACATGAATTAACATAAATGATTATAACATTAATAGTTATACATAAAACGGTCGGATAACATAAACATAACTCGAGCAATAAAAAGGACCGTGGCTTGCGCTATGTGTGGTACCCGACGGCTTTGGCCAACTCTCGGCACAACGATAACCTTTCCTCAACAAACCTAACCTAATTGTACATGAAATGGCTTATATGGGCTGAATAAACGTAAATTACTCGAGAGTTTCGGAATAAAAACAAACATCGCTCGACATGGTCTCGTTGGTACGCTTGAAGGCAACCTAGCACGCTCATGGACTAAATTCATGGATTGGACCTAACATGATTATCTTAACATGGAAATAGAGGTAAGAAGTGATTACCTCTTCCGATGCTCGATTGCTTGCACAAATTCTTCTTCGTGAATGCTCGGCCTTGGTGCTTATGCGCGTGCGTGCGGCTTCTCCGTGCGGTACACTCTTAATCACTCACTTCTCTCAACTTAAGCTTAACTATCTACTTAATATTTGTTGTACGCATGTATGGTAAAATTTACCAATTAACTCCAATAAATAGAAGGTGCAAACGGTGAAAAGAAAGTGGAAAAAATATGGCCAATAACATCACTCCACTTGCTATGCGTTTAATGGTCTAATGTGTACTTCTATTTGCTTACTCATCTCACAAGAGTTAAAAAAATGCCACATAAGACATGTAGTAAAGATGAGATCTTATAATAATTACTCCCAAAAGCCTTCACCAATTATTATGTATTTACTTACGGCGTTATGGATGATTTCTCATTCCTTAAGCATGGCTAATGACATAATTAAGCTTAACAATGATCATTAATCACTAAACATATACTTAAATTTATAATACATGAAATTAAATACTAAAAATTATTCCGAACACAAACGAGGCTTCGAAATTTAATTTGAATGCTCTTGACTGGAATAATTAGTTCCGAACTTACTATGTCTATTTATAAAAATAAACGGACTGAGATTAATTACTGGAATTAACTCGGTTAATAAATAAAATTAACCGGATATACTTTCGACTAACGTCGAACTCGGAATTTAACTGACTGAATAATTTAGACTTGAACATTAACATGAATATTTATTAACAAAGGCTAGCTTATAGTTAAAAGCTAGTATTTTCCTTTATTAATAAAATTCGGGGCGTTACAGGGCGTCCTGGAATTTTCCGGCGGGCTAGACGCGGCTGACTTCCTCGACTGGTTGGCAGCCGTCAATTCTGTTATTGAATACAAGGAAGTGTCGGACGAGCGTAGGGTGAACCTCTTCGTGAAGCAACTGCGGGGCTGGGCGGTGGCTTGGTGGCAGCAGTTGAAGGATTTGCGATATCGTCAGGGCAAGCCAAAAATCATAGCGTGGGGCTGAATCCGTAAGCATCTCAAACGAGAATTCTTGTCATTTAATTATGTGCGTACGATGTATGAGAAATTTCAAAACTTGAGGCAAGGTTCGCTCTCGGTTGATGAATACATGGAGGAGTTTTATAGACTCCTCAGGCGTGTCGATGTTCGGGAAACCACGGACCAAATTGTTACGCGTTACATCGGTGGGTTACGTGTCAATATTCAAGATATGCTAATTTTTTTTTATTTCGAATACGATCTTTGATGCACATCGAAGGGCGTTGTTGGTGGAACAGCAGCAGGCCCGGAGGGCAACCGCTTCATTTGCGTCGTCTGCGCAGCAGCCTACGGGGACGGTGGGGGTTACTGTGAATATTCGGTCGGATGCAGGGGCTTCAGTTGGTGGCCGTGTGGTTGGTCCCATGGCTGGGGGTAACAATCGACAGCTTGGCGCGCCGCGCTGCTTCCCCGAGGTCAACCGAGAAATCGTTAGGCAAAATGTCCGAAGGCGAGTGGGTCGTAGGGTTTATTTGTCGAGAGTCGGAGTCGGGTGATTACACGGGGCCTCTCATTTTCAATGTCTAGCCTTAGGTTCTAGTGGAGCATGTCTCTGGGGACGTGGGTCATGCACTTGTCTTTCGTCTATCTCTTTTATTTCTCCACGCTCACCCGACGTTACCGGTCAGTCCATCGTATCTTTGAGTCCACATACACAGTTGGGGGGACGTGCATGTCTTTTTATGATCGAATCTAGTGCCTAAAAAAATGTGGTGGCATTGGAGGCCCGTCGAGAAGTTGCATTCGTCGAGTGAACCTCGCCCGCAGCCATAGACACTTGCATGGATTCAGCGAGGGAGTTCGATCACGGTGGATTGTTGTTGTATGTTTGCTTTTTATGGCGGGACTACGTAAATGGATGAGGTCTAGTATGACATCATGTCTATGGACGCCTGTCATCTTTATTTGGGGCGTCATAGCAGTTTGATTGCGCTGTGGTTCACGATGGTCGTCTCAAATACTTATGGCTTCTTATTTGACGGAGTCTGCATAATTCTACATCCATCACAACCTCGTTCGCTTACTCTATCCACTGTGTTATTCCTTTCTCGCGCGATGTTTGTCCACGAAATGCACCAGGCTCCCGAATGATAAAGACAAGATTTGGCAGGATTTGAGGGTGAATACTTCTCAACCGGGAGAGAAATGATGAAGACGACATTTAGTAATTAATATTTTATATGTTTATTTTTATTATTAGTATCAAAAATACATTTGGTATGATACTTTTATTATTATTGTTTACAGTATTTGTCTTGTTGAACAAGTTCGTAACCTAGGGCTTTGAGGAGTCTTCCTGAAAGGCTCTTCTTCTTTTGTTTTATGGGTCAATTATTAAATAAAGAATTTACGTATTTGATAGTGAAATCTCATTCGTACACGAAAATTATTAAATAAAGATTAATTTAAAGGCACTTCTTCTTTTCTTATTTCTCATTCGTACGATCAAAATTAATATTAGTGAATGAAATTATGTCGAGATTTAAGAGATCTATTGTTCTTGTTTACAAGGAATGAAAACTCCCAAAAAATAGCAACAAAGATCAAAATGGTAATGAAAAAGAGACTGGGACGCATAAAATTAACATGTGAGCGAATTTTGTTGGAGAAAAATTGTCTAATCATGAAGCCTTCATATTGTCCAGTCCCACACTTGCCTGCATCCCAAAAACCAAAACTAAGTTATAAATATGGTTAACTTAGACCAAATACATGAAAATTAAATCCATGTATAGCATATAATTCATATTTTCTTTTTCATGATATTTAAACTATAGGACTGAGAAAACAGGCTTTTTTGCCCAGTAACAAATGAATTCGAGCATGAAGCTCGACCGGTGTGCACAAATTAATGTGCATGGGCTAAAAAAATTCTCACCAGGAACTTATGAACATCCCCAAGAATCAGCGAGAAATTCGTGCAGAATTTCTGCATATCACCATAGATGTCGCCTTCTGTGCCTATAACATCCATGAACTTCTTTCTATCCGGCGCAAGTTTGATCGCAACCTTTTATCATGAAAAAATATCAAACATACCATTATTATTTTGAAATTAATTATTAGCTTTTTTTTTTTTTTTTGGCACGAGCTAAAAGATTTTATACACATTTATGTATATCATATTTATGTGTGTTCGAATTCGAGTAGTATAGATTTACCGTAAAACTTGAGCTTGCTAGCCAACCATGCCATTTCTTCAAGGTCTTGCCGTACGCATCATTACAAACTTGAGACATCGACCAATCTTGATGATCAGCTAAATTACGAAACAATTCTACAAGAAAATCCATTGCTCTGCAACATTCAATAAGAATCGTCGTATTATCTCGAATCATAATCAATTACACGCAAAAAAAGGTCGATTTTCATTGATCATTGGAATAGATGAAAAAACAATAGTCTTGATTTTGTTCGGAAATAAATAAACAAAAGTGCGTCACAAATTAAGAGGAACCTCGTCAGCCAAAGGAGACCGTTGGTACAGCTAGACGATGCTTTAGCGGATTTTGTTTCGACTTCGGCTTGTACCAAGTTGTAGAGGTAATTGAATCTGGAGGGATTCGAGTCGTACTTAGATTCCAGCCTCTAGGATTACAAAGCAAAAATGAAAAACAAAAAATAGAAATCTCAGCATGTGGAGCAAAACTACATGCTAATAAAGTTTTCATCATATGCAGTCGAGATGATTAAAAAATCTTAATCACTGAAAGATATATAATTATTTTCACGGCATCAAACCGGTAAAACTACAAATTGATGAAATGTTCATATATTTTATTTATAGTAAGCGTCCGAAAGAATGAAGCCTTACCGATATATTACCATTGATATCGGATTTTACCACAGTCATAGCTGCTCCAAATTTATCTATAATTACCAAATAAAAAAATTAAATTTTTTGTAAACCCCACAAATTTTTATGAATAATGAGAATAATACATTAGACCTACCTAAAATGGGCAGTATGAGTTTGCAGACATCCAATAAAGGCTTGGTCATCATATCTCCTTGTTCAGATTTTATATGCTTTATCCCTTCAAGACAGGGGCCAAATACAGAGTCTGCCATTTTTTTTTTTCCAATTTTCTGCAAATAAAATTAGATAAAATGTTCAACATGAAGATTCCTGAGAGAGTTAATAGATTCCTTAAACGAAAAATCATACGCGCGACAATATTACCGTTATCTTTCGATTACCAATTTCGAAAAATCGCGTGAAGCTAAATCGACATAAACGGATGAAACAAATAATTTGTAGTGTGATTTGTTTATGTGTGTATCAAAACAATTTGGCAACTGATTTTCTAAATGCGCGCGCATTCTACATCGGTACATGCCTACAAATTTGGATTTCCATCCGATATTTGTATTTACTATTTATTAATAATTCTTAGTTTGCATCCATGTAACAAGAATATGACTCACTATAATTAGTTAGTCTTTGGAACTTTATTTTTTTTTTAAGAAAACTAGAAATTATATTGTATATGTTACTGTTTACGTTTGTTTTCGTCAACTTGACCACGGAATCGTTGATGACATTTTAGGATGTAAGTAATGTTTTAATGAGATTAGAGAGATAACAATGAAGGAAAGAAAAAAACGAAGACGATAGAACTGTCAGACAAATTAAAGTTCCTGCACCGAAATTTCTATTCTGGGATTTGGGCCGCTCATGGACCTCTTTAACGCTAGAATCTGTTAAAGGCTATAAAGCCTAGAAAGGCGACACGAAATGTTAGCATATTCATGTGTTTTGCGAGTATTTTTGGTGAGCTTAATGGAGTTGAATGCCCTCTTCAAGCCTCAAGACCCTGCTATTTATATAACGGGACACATGGCGGAGAGGCTACCGACATGTATTGCAACAAGTTTCCTCGCAACTTGTCTAAGAGGATTATCTTTTTGGACTGTGAGAAGTGTTTCCAGATAGCAACCTTTTTTACACTTGGTAGAGATCAGCAAGGAGAAAACTTTGCTCCTGGTCGATGTGGGAAGGTGACTTCGTTAGTCCGATTACCTTGCAGTTTGGAGTGAGATCGGCACACAAGGAGAGGTCGACTTGGAGGCCGGCACATTTTGTTTTGGCCTATCTGTTCTTGGTCCCTGGTGATGTTGCTGGTAAAGGATTATTATCTTTGTCATCACTTTATTGGCAGAGTGTAATCTAAATCGACAGATTTTGGGTATCAATAGAAGGCCCACAGGTTCCTTCTTTTTTCTTCTTGTTTTGGCTTTATTCTTCTTCCAATTGGTCCTTTCTTTTTTTTTTTGGTCGAAACGATAGACAATTGGTCCTTTCAAAGAGGGGAAAAATTTTACTTAATGTTGAGACGAAAACATATGCTTGTTGATTTGCAGAGCAAAGCCACCGAGAGTATGCGATTGATGACCATGGCATAAGGGAAGACAATCGCGGTGCTGACCCAGTCCGATCGCGCGACCATCTCAGTGACTCCGAGACATCTGACGAGCCGATTTTCCAACGAAGTGCAATCAACCAATATCCATTAACAAAAATCTACAATGTCTCTAAGTCTTCGAAATTTAAGTCGTTGGTATTCTACGCTAAACCTTTGGTTACATTGCTCATAGGTTTAAATTATAGAATTTAACTCGTGGCTTGCACAAAAACAACAATCTTTACCGGTACCTTCAGTGAAGACAATATAATCACCGACACAACGAACTACAATAGTTTCAAATACGTTTACCTAGTTTTTTAATTTTTATTTTATTTTTCTTTTTTTGTCATATTATATCCCCAAAATAAGGAAACTTTTCATAATAAATAAAATTACTTATTATACCATTTTCCATCTCTGGACAAAACTATATACAACTAACTTATGACCCATTTATTTCCTTCTTCCAGTGCCAATAGTCAATAGCTCAAAGCTCTTGAGATTTTCATCCCGGACACCTCTAGCAGCAGATGCGCGAGTTACGGAGGATGACTTGGGCTCGACTCCAGGTGGCAATCTCCGGTTGGATGATGAGCGGTGGATGCCTGAGCTCAGCCTTGTATGACGATTTTCACCGGGCTCACCTGCGGAGCTGGGGCGGCTGGTTGATAGGGTGGCCCGTTTTGAGCTACTATCAGGCCTTGACAATCGACCCCTATCAGAGTCGGAAAGTTGCTGGACAAATCACGAAGCAAATTGTGAAACGCACAAGTTATCAGAAATAATTCTAGAAAACTGTATGAAGGACATAAATTGGCATAATTGGCATAAAGGAACCGTGATAAAGGGTAAAGTGCAACAATCAAAAAAAAAAAGGCACAACATGAAAAAATAGCCAAAATGAAATTCTAATAATTTCATACCACATCTTTTGATGATGGGACATCCTCGGAAGTTTTGTGTCTCGTGCGGTGTTCTCCATGCACACCTGCACCAGAACCTTTTCGTCTTGCAAATGCCTCCACTGCACCTGGGACTCTATCTCGAACATCTCGTTTCACTAATCACACAAAAAATAAAAAGTTTCACATCATTCACAGTTGGGTATAATGGCAAGGAAACATATTATATACTACGTTTTTAGCTAGCTCATGTTGTTAATCAATCTCAAGTGTTACTCCAACTGAACGGAAGAGAGAGACAGAGAAAGAGTGAGACAGAGAGAGGCCTTTTTCAGCTTTCTCTTCCCAAATATTATATATCGAAATTTCAGAATTCTGAGCCGTCAGTGCCTAATTTCACCCGTCAGGAAGTATGTTCACTCTGTTTTCCTTTCTTTCCTCACAGATAAATCGGTAAAAGAAAATAACACAAGTGCCACAGAGGGACCAAGATATCTAAACAACGAGAAAACCCATAAGTTTCCACATCCCCATTTTCTTTATCGGGACAATCATGATCAACAGTACTTACATCTTCACGATATCAACAAGCAGGTGTGCAATATCATTACCGCATAATGTCATCTTGATTAGCATAATTTTAGCAAGAAAATACAATAGACATTCCATAAATCGCAAGCAGACCTGGAGTCTTTTCTTTCCTTTCTGCAGATGGTCCTAAGTTCAAAGGTATTTTCCCTGCTGCCTGCTGACAGAAAAAGATCACACTAGATAAATAGCTAGAATTGGCCGATGTTATGCTAGATTGGATAAATTAATTCAAATACTAACTCTTGTTCTAGAACTTGAACCGATTTGCGGATACTTAAGTATAGTCCAGTCAAACACATAATCAAAATGGTAACCTGTTCCACAATAGCATTAAGTAGAAAAATGCCATTAAGTTTATTTCGTGAAGATGGATTTGAAAGGGATTAGGAAATAAAACGTAAAGGCATAGAAACTTCCAAAATCTCTCATCATATTTACCTTCCCGAATAAAAAGGTCACGGAATAATCTCTTCAAGTACGAGTAATCAGGCTTATCCTCAAACCGCAATGATCGACAATAATGAAAATACGATATGAACTCTGATGGATAAGATTTACACAGAACCTGAAATAAAATTAAGGATATAATTCGTCAGTCCAGAAGAAAGATAAATGACGAATAGTTCACACAAGGTTTGGCAAGTTGTAATACTTCTATGGGTGTAAGCATCTTCTTCTCACTTATTTTTTCATATTTCTGCTTCTTTGTGCCAGCTTTGAGACCTTGCCATGGAAGGCTAAAATAAAACAAGTAACAAAAACATGATTAGCAAATTATGTTGGATTTCGAAAATAGAATGACGAAATTATAGTAAAGGCCTTGTAATCAACCTTCCCCTAAGGAAGTACATCAATACATAGCCAAGAGATTCTAAATCGTCCCTTCTGCTTTGTTCTGAAACAAAAAAAAACAATAATAATAATAATAATAATAATAATAATAATAATAATAATAATAATAATAATAATAATAATAATAATAATAATAATAATAATAGTAATAATAAAATCACAAGAATCATAAAATTATGGAAGGAGACAAAAGAAAAAGAAAAACTGGAATTTCCTTTCGGTTTACCGACACGATCTGCACTCACCAACTCCAAGATGGGTATTTACACTTGCATATCGAGCTGTACCGGTGAGATTTTTATTTTCTCTGAGAAACAGTAAAAACACAACAAAGTATTGAAGACAAAATCATTATAGGATAAATGAAACAAAAAACAATTGTGAAATCATTAAAGAGGATTAAAATTCACAGACAACAATGCATTAATGCAACAGGAGTTGATGATCGTCTCTGTGTATGATAGCTGAAAATACTCAACTGAAGCACCAATCCAGCAAGAACAAACAAAACAAAACAAAACAAAACCAAAAAAAATTTGCTTCAATGTTTGAAAAGAAGTTCCAATCAAGATAATATTTGTCAAGAAATGAAAAGCATTGTGTAATCCAACCAAGTGCCGAGTTCTGAAGCATGAAAGAAAAAGGTTCAAGTACCCACCACCAGCACTCATAAGGGCATTTCTATTCTACATATCACTAATTAAGGATTAAGTTTTTTTAGGCGATAGAAGATAATAAAATAATTGTAAACCTACAACAGTTCATATCGCAGTAGCTCAGCTGACTGAAACAAGATAAATGGTGCAAAACATTATTGTTTTCCTTTTAAGAAACATAGTTGTAAGTACATCTCAGAGAAAAAGATATAGACAAAGAATGTATAATTAAAACTGATACCTGTATGGTATGTGCTTATGGGTATGAAGATCTTTGTACTTCTTTGCAAGTCCAAAGTCGATGATATACACCTGTTTCAGGCAAATATAACTCATAAAAAATAGTGTTATCTCATGATTTCTTTTGCATTTTCTTATTATGAATGTATCATATTAGTCAGCTCACAAATTTTTTCTCATTTTATACATAAATATCTATGTTTTGCTAGAAGTCATATCAAATTATGACCTAGATAAAAGGAAAAAGGAGAAAACACACCCACACACACAACACACATACATGTATAACTAAGGAAAGTACCTGATTCGCTTTGCGCCCCAAACCCATTATGAAGTTATCGGGCTTTATATCACGATGAAGAAAACCTCTAGAGTGCACATATTCCACTCTACTTATCTACATGCGATGCATCTCAGTTAGAAAATAAATAATATGAAGAAAGGAAAACCTAAGGCAACAACAGCATAAAATCACCTATGTTCGGTAATGGACTCGTACTTACCAATTGATCGGCCAACATCAAAACTGTCTTCAATGAAAACTTTTGACTGCAATAGTTATATAAATCTTCTAAGCTTGGTCCTAAAAGATCAATAACCATGGCATTGTACTCGCCTTCAACTCCAAACCATTTAAGATGAGGAATCCCAGCTTCATAATAAAAAATAAATAAATAAATAAATAAATAAAATAAGGAAATGCAAATGAGCTTGTCTTATGAGTTTTTAATCGTTAAGCATTAACGAAATAAAACCACTCACTTCCTCCCTGAAGAAGCATGTACAGCTTCGATTCATAATAGAGCTGCGGGTGTTTGGTCTTGACAGGTTCCTGGAGAAAATAAAAGGCGATAAAAGTTATTTGGCTCCAAAGGATCAAGATACAAAACTATGAGATGATTGAAATACTACCCTAAAGGTTAAGTTAGCTTAATCACGATAAATAATTCAATTATTTCCTAAAATTACAACTATACTCTAAAAGTATTACAAACACTCGCTTGACATTGGTGCTGACCTCAAAAATGCCACCTCCTGGTGATGAAAAATTAGTAAAGAAACAAATGTGGAGGGGAATTATTGACTCCTAACGATAAACTTTTTTTTTTTTTAATTGGACTAAAGCTAGAAGGTACATTCTGAATTTGTGCTTACAAAAGTTCACAAAAATGAATAATTTTGCTAGTATTAGTGGTGTAAGTAGAAAAACCGAATAAAAGGACGTCTCCTTTCTGTTACTAAACACCAGAAAGTCGATGTTTCGATTCGCACATGTAGAAAGATACAAAAATTGAACAGTCGTTTCTTTCGAGATTTAAAATTTTTGAGATAGAAACTACTCACCATTTTCACAGCAATTTCTTCTCCAGTTTGTACATTTACCCCTAAAACAAAATTAAAAGAACACAATGAACATTTACACAAAAATCATCTGAAGCAACATGCCTAACAACAACAATAATAATAAATAACACAGAAAGATAATAAAATTCTACCTAAATAGAGCTGTCCGAAAGATCCAGCACCTATCTTCTTCCCCAGCTTAAACTTCCCACCAACAATATGATGATCCATAATCGATTTCTCAACCGACAAGATCGAAAACCGATTTTTTCAATACCCTTATAAAATTATAGCTCAAATTTCGATAATCAATCTGAAAGTCCCACAAATATTACAGAATCCACAACAAAATCCATTGTAATTTACAGAACACCAATAAAAAATATAAGATTAAAAAGAGCCCACTCAGTTATATAATCCAAAATGTGTTTACTTCCATCAAAACAACACACAAACGATTGCAAAAGTTAAGATTTTAAATTGGCTATAACATTTATTGGGATCCAATCAGGCTCTGGGACTATGAAGAGGCTGGAATTGAAGGGTTTGATTTTGCATTATGTGGGCAAGTAATCTGGTGAAAATAAAAAAATATATATATATATGTATTGGATTCTGTATACATGATAAAATTCTATAGAACTTCTACAAATACATAAGCATAGATGCTATTAAAAGATGGCAATGGAATGAAGGGCAAAAAATGAGAGAGAGAGAGAGAGAGAGAGGAAGAGCAACAAGCTAGTTTATTTTGTAGTTACATTAATGGGCTTGTTTGGTTAATGCTTTTTGCCAAAAACTAGCTTTTTTTGTCCATATAGTTATTTAACTTTTTGAGGAAATTACCCCTCCCACTATCCCACAACATTTTATTTACAGAGCCCGAGATATATAGCACTTTTTTAAAGTAGTAGATGAAATATAGCCATCTTTGTAAGAAATATAAAGGGTGTGTTTGGTAAACCTAGTTGATAAGCTAACTGATAGCTTATAAGCTAGCTGGTAGCTGATAAGCTAGAAGCTAGCTTATAGCTTATAGCTTATGATTTATAGCTGAAAAGCTAGCTTATATGATAAAAGTGTTTGGTAAAACTAGCTTATAAGCTAGCTAAAATAAAAAAAGTCAACTATCTTATTTTGAAACGCTACCTAAACAAGCTTATCAAATAAGCTCGAGCTTTTTAAATAAGTTCGTCCTACTAAACGGGGCTTATTTGATACAGAAAGCTTATAAGCTAACCAAATAAGCTATAAGCTAGCTTATTATACGTGTCAAACACACCCAAAATCTAGCCATTTTGGTAGGCAAAAGTACCATTATGCCCTTA
>CACSLK010015970.1:986806-1007447 GCA_902706635.1 Striga hermonthica
TTATTTATTATTTTCAGATGGATGTTGGTAAAGTGAGAATTGTTCACAGTGGCTTTTGGGATGGTGATGTATACAAAATGGTGAGACAGAGATGAATTTTTTCTGTCTTAGGACCTCATCATATGAAGCTTTCATAAACAGAGTTCATGACATTGCTCGTGGAGATAGAAACTTGTGTGACTACCGATTTCACTTTTTAGTGGCCGGTGATAAAGGAGAGGTGGAGAAATGGCGTATCTCTTGTGAAGCAGATCTGCAAAATGTGTCTTCCATGTTCACAATACCTACTATCTATGTTACACTACAACCGAAAGATAGTCCAGGTCCGTATAATCAGGCAAGTGTACCAACGTACCCTTCGTATGGCTATACCGGGGGTCAAGGTGGGTTTATGAATTTAGTTGCTGCTCAGGGCCCACCTCTCTATCCATATGGTGTTGTGTATCCACCTATAATGAACTTACATAGTCAACCATCAATATCTTATCCGACGAACAATTACAACCCGGTGCCCGACACCACCAGAAAGATGGACTCAAATCAACCCGGTGCCTCACGTCAATCTCCCGAACATGTCGATTGGGGTGTGGATAGCGGGTTGAATGGGGATTCAACTGGGAATGATGAAAGTGATGATGACGGGCATTATTGTGATGCTTACAATAATGAGATGAACATCAACGATAATCCTTGCAATGACGATTTATTGAATGAGATGGATGATAGCAATGACGATTCGGATTTCATTATTGAAGAAGATGATATGCTTGGCTCGGAAGAAGGTGAAGATGGTGACGACAATGTTGTGTCCCCCTCAAACATGATGGGTGGTTTAAATGAGCATATTCTACGCAACAAAAAGAGTATATCAATCCACAATGTTCCTCAGCTTGATTTTTCTGGAGGTGTTGCTATTGAAGAAGACAATTTGAATGAAACTACTACTCGTTCGAGTAGTGGTTGGAGGATTCCCGAAGCCATTTTTCACAATGTTGATGTTCATCCCTCGTCTGAAGAGCCATCAATGATAGACCGTGAATTAGCCAAAGGCGTTGTCATTCAAAGTAAGGAAGATTTGTTGGTAAAAATTGGGTTATACCATTTGAAGCATAAAGTGGAGTACCGAACACCTAGATCTTCAAATTCTTGGTTCAAGGTTGTGTGCAAGCATAAAAACTGCCCATTCTTGCTTTCTGCGAATGCACTGACTGGAAGTAGTTGGAAAATTTCAAAATTTATTCATCCACATACATGCTTGGTTAACCTGAGTCATTCAGCCCCTCGACAATTGCCTGCAAAGATCATTGGAGCATTATTCGCGCCGAAGTTGTTGATAGAGGGCCGAGTATTGAAGCCTGCAGAAATTATGGGTGACATGGAGCGTGATCATGGCATTAAGCTCAACTACAATACAGCTTTGAGTCTCAAAACGCCGCATACGACTTCATTTATGGAGATCACAAAAAGTCCTGGGAACTTTTGCCGGCGTATTTTCATATGTCGATGAAGGAAAATCCTGGAACATCGGCATACATTGAGACTGATAAAGATGACGTGTTTGAGTATGCTTTCATTTCTTTTCATGTGTCTGCAGGCTTCCTCAGTTATTGTTGGCCCGTTATTATTCTATATTGATGATAACAATACTTACAAATAGAGTTGCGTCCTGGATGTTAATAGCTGAACCAGGACCTGTTGCCTTTACTTTCACTTTGTTATACAACCTTCCGGCAATTACCTCAAGATATGGATTTGATATGGGATATTATACCCACAAGGCTGAGCCGGTCTCCTGACCGGTCGAGGAGGTCGTATTATGAGGAAGCCAAAGAAATCGAACAGTCAACAAGTCGACCGAGCAAGACTGTCGACTAAACTATCCTTCGACCAGATGCATGATCGAGCAACCTATTCGACCTCAACAGGTCGATCACTTCGAGGACTTAATACCACGCTGTTTGGCCTAGTCATAGGCGCGTGAAGGAAGCCTCTGACAGAATTCCAGGAGAATATTTACCCCATGTGTGGGAGGACACGTGTCGAGAAGGCAGTGGTGAATAGCGATAACCACTTCTGACAGCCTACCCCATGTGCAGGAGGACACGCGTCCAAAAAGGATTGGTACAGGCGATAGTGGCGACGGCTACCTCTGACACACGCGTTTGGTGTGTACGGACGGGCAGTTAGGGCAGACAGCTCATCAAATCCGGGCAGCCCTAGGTCAGGTATCTCACCCCTATATAAAGGGGGTGAGCCTTTCTTCTTCAACACGATCATTCTACTACTTACTCTTGAGAATTGATTGAATATACACTGACTTAAGCTTCGGAGGCTCTTCACCGAAAAACCCCTCCTGTGTGGGAGTTCTTTGTAGGTGCACGACGTTCAACCGGCGAGAAGGAAGGCGATTACTCAAGTTCCAGACGGTCGAGGAGTTTTGTGTTACCAGGATTAATGTGCTACAACATTAAAGTACGGGATCTTATTAAAATCAAAAAATGATGGTTGAAAATGAGCATTAAAATCCACAAAAAAAGATTAATACTTACAATATGACCAAGTTTTTTCCAAAATCCCTCAATATATTGGAAGTAGTCTCGGCCATGTAACAACTTAGGCGTCTGCTCAACGTCGATCCTAAATAAGTAATAAACCATATTTATTAATTATAAAAAAACTCTATTTTACAAAATGCAAAGATAATAAATCAATACTTACAGCGTAGCATCTTTACCCTTCATCCATTTTTTGTAGGCGCGACTCCATTTTTCCTCTTCGTCCTTCTGCAAGTAGTTCACAGAGGGTAAACTTACTTTTTCGCCCAAGAACCTCATACGTCATTGTTGTCGTGGCGCATTATCCTCATCATCATTCTCATCAATCGCCTAGGAGTTTTTTGAAGCAAAAGTATTAGTTGTAGGAGATTCTCGACAAATTCAAAAATGTAGAAACTTGCAACAAAAATTAGTTGTTGTACTCACCGCCTGCTCCACAGCCTCATGAGCAATCTGGACAATGTCAGGAGACTTATTCTCCTCATCATCCTTCTCATCAGTCGCCTAAAAGTTTTGGGAACAAAAAATATTCGTTTACGAGAACAGAAGTTTAATTATGCAAATAATAAACAAATGTTTGTTTACCTCATTATCAACCACCTGCTCAGAATCCTGAGGGGACTTCTTCTCGGACCTCTCCTCATGAATCAACTAAGAGTTTTTAGAACAAAAAATATTAATTATAGAAGAACCAAATTGTTATTCAGGAAAAAAAGTACAAAAGTCAAATGCAAATGTAATAATTTACCTCATTGGCAGACACCTCATGCTCCTTCTCCTCCTCTTCTTTCTTAGACTCCTTCTCCTTCTCTTCTTCATCCTCCTCATCCTTCTTTTCCTCTTTCTCCTTCTCTTCTTTTTCCTCCTCTTCTTTATTAGCCTCCTTCTCCTTCTCTTCTTCCTCCTCCTCATCCTTCTTTTCCTCTTCCTCCTCTTCCTCCTCTTTCTCCTCCTCTTCCTCCTCTTTCTCCTCCTCTTCTTTCTTAGCCTCCTTCTCCTTCTCTTCTTCCTCCTCTTCATCCTTCTTTTCCTCTTCCTTCATTTCTTCATCTTCATTCTCTTCTGTCTCAGCCTCGTTATCAACCACCTAAGAGTTTTTGGAACATAAAATATTAGTTTTAGGAGAAAAGTACAACAAAACATCATGTTGTTCGGAGCTCATTTAAATCATGTGCATGCTTAAAACAACCATAACAAATATTCTCACAACCATAACTCTACCAGAACAAATCTACAAATGTCAAAATAAACATGTTAAATTATAATCCACCAAAATGAACATATTAAGTGTCAAAAGAAACTTACCACATGAACAAATTCTGGTATGTCACTTGCTTCTCCTGGAGTTGAAGGATTCTCATCTCCTTGCTTTGTACTCCCAGGTCTCTCTGACATAGAATCATTCTCAGCTCTACTTGCTTCCTCAAATGCCCGCTTAATGGCATCGGGGACGAGCTGTCTCAAAGTTCTCTCAACTATCGAAGGCACCAACTCCTTCAAACAGTTGGAGACTTCTTCCTTTATCAATGCTCTGAGGAGATCCTTGTCCATTCCCGAAGTTTTAGGTTCCCTAACCTCCCTCTCTTCCTCCCTCACCATCTCTTCTTCCTCACCATCAGTACCCTTAAGACCACGAGCCTTCTTCAAAGGTTTCTGCGTCGACGCAACAACCTTGCGCTTATTTTTCTGTAGCTTCTTGTTTGAAGGGTCACAACTGCTCTTCCAAGATTCATGGTGGATATACTTCAACCCCAAGGACAAATCCAAATCGATGTCAACCATGTAAGGAGCATTTTTCTCGGCATCCGTCAAAGTCATTTGATTACATTTAATCTACATATAAAATGCAAATAATATTATCAAAAATATGAAAACTCTCATAACATGATACATGCACTCAATTATATGTACAATAAACATATTTACCTCTGGTTTATCCAATTCATCCAAACGATTAAAATTTTTCTTCGGACAAAGCCACCTTGTGCCTCTAGGTAGGCCATCTCCGGTACAAGTAAATCCTCCGGCTTCAATCACAAACTCGGGCATCAACTCACAAGCCCATATCTATTTAAAAAACAAAAAATCGCAAATTGTCATTTTTAACAACTAGAACACGGAAAATAATTTTAAAATCTTAAAATAGCAAAAGTACCTGCAGCGGCATCAAATAAGCATGGATGTAGAATTGTACATCACAACCATCTTCCGGCGCACGTATACCAACATCAATGTAATGGTATCAACGTTGAAAGGCATATGCACCCCATGAAAATTTTTGAAAACTCTCAAGATCTTCCACTAATGTCCACAACCAAAGTGGCACAGCCGATCTAGCGTCGGGTGCAAAGAAGAAAAAGTGGACGACCAATATCAAGGCAACTTTCATTGCGTCATCGGGGTAATTCAAAAATTTACCCTTCTTGAAATCATTGAGTAAATCTACGCCTACAACACTATGGCCATCAAAATGGCGCCGATATACACCATTTATCGGTGGTGGAAAACTCTCATTCTCGTCGGGTATGAAAGTTGATTGACCAAATTTCAATCCTGTAATTTGGCAAAATTCCACTTTACCAAATTTAAAGTTTTTTCCCCCAACTCTAAACCACCGCTCTTTCTCTCGAGCGTTATCCACGACTACCTCCCGACCAAGTAAAGAAAGGAAGAGTTTTCCACTATAATAGGCATGACTATCGAATCTCAAAAACTGTCCCAAACATGAATTTTCAAATTCCCTAAGACGGCCACAAAGTTCGAGTTGCGAATTAATATGGCGTATTACTTCTGGCTTTGTTTGGCAATTTATTTTTCCACTCCAAATTGCAAGGTTGGTTCCATCTCCAACTCCAACCATCACCCTAAATATCATGAAAGATAGAATATATTTTAGTTCACTAACTGTTTGAATATAAAAAACTTAAATACATATCTGAAAACAAGTTTCTTGAGCAGGAAACAAATTTCTTGGGCAAGAAACATGTTTCTTGAGCAAGAAACAAGTTTCTTGATAAAAAAAAAAAAACAAGTTTCTTGAACAATAAACAGGTCTTGAGCAATGAACAGTTTTCTTGAGCTCTTTCGTGATCAAAGACACATGTTTCTTGAACAGGAAACAAGTTTCTTGAAGGAAAAAAATTTCTTGCGCAGGAAAAATCATGTTTCTTTAGCAGAAAACATGTTTCAAGAAACATAATGTTTTTCCTTAAACAAACAGTATCAACAAACAAGAAACATTTTTTTTCTAGTTCAGATTTGTCACAAAAATTACAAAACTCTTTCTTCAACAAATAAAATCGTACCTCATTAGTAGTAGATGTCATCTCCAAGGTGATGCAACAAAAGACAAGTCAGAAGTTTGATTGACGATCTGATTTCAAAATAAGAAAATGAACAAATGCATCAATTATATTTCTACAAAAATTAGAATTGAAGAAAAAAAATCCTAAAAAAGGTATACTTAATATTGAATATTCATTTCCCATTAGGCACAAAAAACACTTTCCAGTAAAAAAACAATTTTCCAGTCACATTAGACCCGTTGAACATATAAGATCCAAAAACACTACACCGTAATACAAAAACAAATTCTCAATAAATCAAAAATATTGGCACAATCCAAGGAACATAGCACTCTAAAACCTCAACATACAAGCGAAGGCAGCAAATGCACTCTGCAAAAGGGAAACATACTCATTCCACGAAAATTTTTAAATTCAATTTGAAAACAATGAAACATTAATAGCAACTTAACGGGGAACAAAAAGCTAGCAATAAAATACTTATGCAGGATCGGGAAACTTATTGCGAATACACTCACCAATTTACAAAACAATAAAGAACCAACCAACAACCATTTTCAACATTCATTTTATAAACAAACCCTTAAAATGATTTTATAAAGACGAGGTTCTTATGAATTTTTTGATGCACCAAACCCTTAAATCATTTAATTTCAAACCAAGCTTCCACACAATACTTTTCTCTTCAAAAAGGGCAACATTGACAATGAACTAAGCACAAAACAACCATTGACAATGAACTAAGCACCAAAAAACAAATGAAAAGGAAAACAACAACGGTTGTTGGACCAACATTCACAATGAACTAAGCACAAAACAACCATCAATACACCAAGCACAAAGAAAATGCAAACACCACATTGTTATTCAAACATTACAGCACCATTCATTATAGCAAAATCGAGTAAACCAGTTCAAGTTTAACCAATTGACAAATATATTTTAACTGGGTCTAGTGCCGGTCCCCCCCACATATCCTCAGCTAGCGATTCCAGCTCCATCTCAAGTTCCCTTAGAAAAAGACATATTGTTCAGCTGAAGTATCAGAAGCCCCATGACTTTGGTTCAAAACTCGGTAAAATAATCCTTTTGTGGTATCGTATAGTCGAGAACGGCTTCTTTTAGGAGTGATCCAACTCGTCTTGTCAAGCTGTGTCAACTCAAAATAAAAATTTGAACTAAAAAACCCTCAAAATTCTGTAATTTCGGCCAAACACCCTGAAAAACCTAACCCTTTTCGAACCAAAAACCCTAAATCGGCCCAAGAATTCTGTAATTATGGACAATGGGAGACGGAGAGTACCGTGAGGCCGATGAGAGAGAGCCGACGAGAGAGAGAGAGAGAGAGCCGACGAGAGAGAGAGAGAGCCGACGAGAGAGAGAGAGAGAGCCGACGAGAGAGACAGCAGTCGGGCGGGATTCTGTAATTTTTCGCCAATAGAGAGAGCCGACGAGAGTTGTCGGGGATTCTGTGCCGTGAGAATTTGTCGCCGATGAAGATCCGATAGAGAGAGAGAGAGAGTTGTCGGGCGGGATTTGCAAAAAATGAAATTGAAGAAGATGAAAAAATAGGGGGGAAATAGAGAAAAAAAAAATGAAAATGGGAAAAAGATGATAAAATTGTGTCTAAGGGCAATTATGTCTTCTCACATGCCCAAATGGCTATATTTTATCTTTTTTAGAAAGTTAGCCATATTTCATTTTTGCTTTTGCTAAAGTGCTATAAAGGGCCATTACCACTTTTATTTACACTCTCACGGCTGAGTTAAACTCTTTAAAATTTACAAAATCTATAAATTTTCTATATCTATACTACTCTAAAAGGATGAATGTTTTTGTAAATATATTTGATACCAAAAAGACCCTTACTTTGTCATATTTTAATGCCAAATTTGTAATATAATTTTGCTAACAAACATAATTATTATTAAATAAATACATCGGAATTCACGATCTCTCAATTTTCTGTCATATTTTTAATTAAAAAATAAACTACCTAAAAAACTCTTACTTTGACATGTTTTTAATGACAAATTAGTAATATACTAATGTCCATCATATCTTATATTATTAATTAATAACTAATATATTAATTAAATGCAAATACATGAACAAATCATTCCACACTCCTAAAATAAATTTATTTTCTTCCACATATCTCTAAAACTGTTTGATAGGATATGAAATTGTTGTTTTGAAAAATGCCATTATTTTAATATAATTTTAATGGCAAAATTGTAATCACATTTCATAATTCTAATATATGAAAGTTCTGTAAAGAAATCGATATTGTTTGTTCTCATAACGAACACAAAGTATAGAAACATTATTTTCGAAATAACATATAAAAATTTGTGATAGTCTGCGAGATTAATTGTTGAATGATTGTTTTGCAACCTAAACTTCTAATATATTCAACTTCTTTGAGGCATAAGATTTATGAAATTGTAGAATACTAAAACTTAATCTATTTTTTTCACGTCTAATGAGCTACCACTTTAGCAACATGTAATTTTGACCATATAATTATCTACAAATTAATTAAAAATATCTCGAGAATCATGATATGCCTACATGTTGAAAATTAATTTTTTTATTAAAAAAATTTATATTCGTATATTATCATTACTCATCTATCATTAATATGTGTTATTAAAATGAAATGGTTTTAAAAAAAATGTGCGAAATAAAATATTTATATATTTGAGTATAAATGAGAAGATTATAATTATATATAATATAATAAAAAGATATAAATTAATTTATATAAATAAGACATATGACCCAAATAGTGTTATACTTAATTTTATGTATTTTTTAACAAACCTAAAAGTTACACACACACACACACATAAAACATATGAAAGAACAATATAAAGTAAAAAAGTATTAAATCTGATAAATAATATTAAATTTATAATAAAGTTTCAACACTTAGTAATAATTATGAAAAAAAATAAGTAATAAATAAAAATATTATAATTAGTAAAAGTAATTATAGAACTTTTAAAATTTGTACTTATCGATGTAAACGAGTCAAATTGTTCACCGCATGTTAATTTTATTAGTTATGTATATAAATTTTAGATGATAGACAATAGTTATTTATATTTCTATCCTTGTAGGTTAGTAATTTATTTTTCTTAAAAACATTAATTATTTTGATTTTAAATAACGTTTTATTTGCTATTAATTTTTTTAATATAACATATAAATACAATATTATATATATACAATAATATTTTTCATTATTTAATATGTAAGTGCAATAAATGTAACCCAATTGATAAATTAATAGGTAAATCTTACAATAAAATAATGAGCGATTTTTACAAACATTATATGGACAAAAAGGTTCACGTTTTTAATATTTGTTTAATAGAAAAATTATAAATTCAATTAATTAATAACAAAACCTCCTACATAAAAATTATATCATATAAATGAATAAAAAAAATGGTACATTACAATGAAAAATCCAACGGTAAGACATTAACTGAAATTTCTAAATGATATTTTATTTTTATATAGCTGTCATTGTAAAATTTCGTTGACCATTCCAAAGAAATCAAATTACATTAAATTGAAATTTCAGTGGATTTAATAATTTCAATTATATCTATTTATTATTGTATGAATTTTCGTTTGAATTATTTTTGGCTCATATTTCAACAGTTGGAATAAATGTCACTTGAGTTGTAAAATTTTTAATGGAAGTTCTATTCGAAATGTACCTGCAGTGGTGGATACACAATAGTTACTTGATGCATTATTTAGTTAATATAAAAAGTATATCAATAAAATAACATAATGTCATTATAATTTATAAATTATATATTTCATAATTTGTCATCTTTCTCATCTGTAATACATGTTTAACACATTAATACAGTTATAATTAAAAAAAATAACTTTTCTCAATTCAACATAAGAAAATCATTGAAAATAATATATTTAAAAAAAATAAACAAAAGCTGACTCGACCATATTATTAATGAATTTAAGAATTATAAATATTAATAAAAAATTGATGAAAAATTTGCAATTAAATATTATATAATATAGGATATACAAATAATTGATATATAATGAGACAGATGATCGAAAAAATTCTATACTTTATATTATGCCTTTTTGACAAATCTATAGTTAAGAACGAACAAGATAAAGTTACAAAAAAAAATGTAATAAATAATATGAAAAATAAATAAATTGTGACACGTATATTTATCGATGTAATCGAGATGAGTTGTTAAACGCTTGTTTGTTTTTTGTCCTTAATAATTTTATATGTAAATTTGAGGTGATAGACAATAGTTATTTGTACATTTATCCACGTAGGTTAGAAAAAAAAATCTTTATTATTCTAATTTTAAATAACTCTTTATTTACTATATTAGTTTTCTTTTAATATAATATATAAATATCATATTGAACATATAAAATAAGAAATATTTTACTTATTTAATATTGTATATGTAAAAAATGTAACTCATTTGGTAGATTAGTAGGTAATATTGACATAAAATAATGAGTGATTTCTGAAACAAAAAAAAAAGAATATAGGAACTAAAAAGTTCACACGTTTAATACATTTTAAATAGTAAAATTGTAAATACAATTAATCAATAAATACTACGTATAAAATTAATGTGTGAGAGAACTACAAAAAATTGCTATATTGCAATGAAAAACCTAACGATAAAATATTCTATTGAAAATTCCAACGAATATATTGCTTTCATTGAAAAATTTCATTGGCTATTCCAACAGAGTTCAAATTAAATTACATGAACTTTAGTGGATTTAAAGATTTCAATTACCTGGATTTTCATTGGAATATTTTTTGGATCATATTTCAATCATTGAAAAAATTGTCATTGGTATTGTGCAAAAATTCAATAGAAGTTACATTGGAAAACTAATTGCAGTGATAGATGCGTATTGGGGCATTATTTAGTTAATAGAAAAAATAAACCATCAAAATAACATGTCATTGCAATTTATAAATTACATTTTACATAATCTATCACCGAGAAATGCTCACCTACCCACGGTGGGCACATGTTAATGTGCCCACCGCGTAGGTGGCATGCACTCATTGGCGATGTATTTTTTTAAACATATTAACATCACCAATGAGTGCATGCCACCTACGCGGTGGGCATATTAACATGTGTCCACCGTAGGTAGAGGAGCATTTCCTATCTATCACCTTTCTCATTTGTACTACATTTTTTTATAAATCTGTACAATCACAATAAGGTAGAATATATTTGAAAACCAAAAAGCAAGATTTTTTTTTCAATTCAACATAAGAAAATCATTATATTCTTGTTGTAATTTTTGTTCAAATTTTCTCATTTTCTTGTAGTAAAAGTAGGACTCCAAATCTATAAAAAAAAATATTGCATTATATATAATATTGTGTGCAAATATTATTATGAAAATTTTTGATAGATAAGAAATATAACACATTCAATGTAATTGGCATTTAATCTATTAGTATTATAATAATTAAATAATGGGTAAGAATGATGAGAAACTTATAACTCCCCTTAAATTCAAAAGTAAAAATACTGATAAAATTACTTAATGAACAATATCAATTGAAGCTGGCTAATGAGAAATATAAACCATACATACTTAAGAGACACATATATTTTAACTAGAAATTTTAAGTACATAATATATATATATATATATATATATATATATATGTTAATCTTAAAATTTTTTAGTTAAAATTTTTATTGCTTTCTATCATTAATTTTTTAAATTTTTGAAATACTTCATATTTTTTATTTGTTACTGTTCGCAAAATATTTTCACTACCCGCAAGTGTACGGTATAGCTGTAGAAAGCGGCGAGCAAGGTCGTATTCCACAGAAAATGTTGTTAAAATAATTAAGTACCAAAATATAGACGATCAAATATTATTTAGACTAACTCGAATTTGAATGGTGATTTTGTTCTAAACTAAAGAATGAATGCAAAATAAATTCTTAACACTAAAAAAGGCTTATTCTAAATAAATCAAGTATGAGAAAATAGATTCTAGGCTATGCTTTCCTCGGGATTATTCTAGCAAAGTTTTCTTATTCATTCAAACCTTATTTAATTCTACCAATCGTAGGGATAATCGCTAAAGTAATTTACACCTTTCTCTCGAACAAGTTAAATCGTAGATATTAATTGTTATCTATCTCCTCTCGGTCTCAAGATGAACAACTAACTCCCATACGCTCCTAAGATTCTAGTTCCCTCGCAAAATTCTCTCAACCTCTCGATCTGTTTAGTCTCTTACGTTATGAATTTCTCAATTGTAGCAACCAACTATCTCCTCTCGGTCTCAAGTCAATCACAAATATGCATAAATACGGGCCCTATATTCACACAATTCATATAATCACAAGAAATTGATAAATGAAAGATAGACCGGAATGAATAAACAAAATCACTTCATAAAATAATCCGAGTACTCACAAATCCTAGAATCTCAAAGAGATTTAGCTACTAAACATATTCTCAATACTCAAAAAAAATAAATCCATGAGTTCAATAAAGAAGAAAAAGAGAAAAGAAAGAAGAACTATTGTCGCCGTTAGTTCCCGGATCAGTAATCTTGACTTCCTCGAATCCCTCGTGTGTTTCGTGCTTTCTCTAGGCCTCCAATGGTGTCAAAAGTCCCAAAACCGTGTTCTCCACTTTCCTTATATACTGTAGGGCAAATATGGGTCGAAAAAGGGATAAAATCGCGTAGGAATCCTATTTCCCGCTGGTCACTCTGCGCGTCACACGACCTGTGTCACATGCCACACGAGTCGTGTGACTTTCCTCGAACTTTCGGCCAACTCCCAGACTCACACGACTGGTCACACGACCCGTGTCACTTGACACACGAGTCCTGTGAAAAAGCCGAAGCAATACCTCAGCTTCGTCATCTTTTCAACCCACACGACTCGTGTCACCTATTCACACGAGTCGTGTGACCTGCCTGCACCTTGTTTTTGCCGTTTTTCGTCCCAATTCCATCTTTAACGCTTTTTCGGGCATATTTCCTGCAAAAACCAACGACAAATGTACCTCTACCATAGATTAATAAATCAAACATAATGGTGCACAGTCCCACGATAAACACGGTTAAACATCACACTATATCACTCATAATGCATGAAAATATGATGAATGTCAACTCCCCCAAACTTAAACCCTTGTTCGTCCCCGAACAAGAATAAGAAAATCAAAACTCAAGCATAATGAGTGATATCAAACTAGAATAGCTTCAAGTACTTCAATGCAACCAAGAAAAATTCAAATGATCATAACTATCATGCTTTGATTACTAACTTGTATCTACATTGAATCAACGAACTCTCAAATAGAAATATATAAGGGCCTCACTCACATGTCATCAATATATAAAAGAGAAGGATACGCTCAAGTCAAATTAAACACCCGGTTAACTATATGTTTGCCAATCATCTAACGCCCTACTTCAAACACAACCAATAATCATGGGCTTTAAATCAAAAGGTCTTCTCGGGTTGTAGCGTAGGCTTTTGGTCAAAGGTAAGATATATATATATATGGGTAAAGTGGCTCAAATAAACAATCATACCAGTCGAGTAAATAGACTACTCGACTACTCCGCTACTCATCCATAATCAACATAAAGTGTTTCCCATCCCCAAACCAAAATAATCCATACACAACTCATAAATGCTCAAATCAATCTGCAAACGAAGTTTTTGACCTTTTTTTTTTTTTTTAGAGTTCAATTTTTTTCCAAACAAGAACAAACCGTAAGGACAACATTCTTTAGATATAAACATTGGAGGTCATCCAAGTATCCTAAAGTAGTTTCCCTTACTCATTACTCGTCAAAATGAATTAACTAATAAGAGGAGTAGAATCCCAACAGTTCGACTTGCGAGCTTCCTTTATTATCATTTTTTTTCTTTTTTTTCCATCATTTTTTTTTTCGGTCAAGCACCTTAAATGCAACTCAATTACACCGCATTCCATATCCAATCATTCAATAAATAACACTGTTATCCCCATCCATCCCCAAACAATAATCAACTCTCAAAATAAATAAGAAAATCCAGTTGACAAGAAAAAGGCTGAAGGCTCAAACGGGCTACTAGTGAAAAATATTTTTAAGGACAAAGAACAAGGCCAAATGAGCTAATTCAAAAACCGCCTAAATCATTTTAAAGCTCATAATCACCAATGCATATTTTCATGAAAGAATCAAGGTAAATTCTAGTAACTCAGGAATTCAACTGACACACACAGACAAAGAATAAAGGCTCAAGTCTCACTAGGCTTCATATATTGCTAATTCAAGGTTCACAAGCATTTTCATCTAGCCACGACAAATTACAACCCCATCACAATTTCTCAATCACATCAAATCACCATCACCATTCAAATTTTATCCACCATTCAGCTAAAGCAAAAGAAATACACAAGGAATCGACTCAAGCAAATTATTACTATATCCTAATAAAGCAAGTAAACGTGCAACCTAAAAATAAAAATAGCCTAAAAAAATCATAAAAGTAAAAACTAATGCAAGCAACTATATGATATGCAATAAAGCGATAAAAACTCAAGATATACGATACTTCTCTCCCTCAAACTTATTATTTGGAAAAGAATTAAGTTTAAGAAAAATAAATGGTATATCTCAAGTAACTAACCGAATAGTCGAGCGAGCTCCACCGTAAGCAATCCTTGCACCCTTTAGCAGGATCATCTTCTCCATGCTTTGCTCGAGCACTCGATCACCACCAATTTTTTTCAGCTTTTTTTTTTCGCTTCTTTTTTTCTTCAGTTTTTTTTGTTTTTAAAAAAAAATAAAAATAAATATAAAAAGCGATAAAAGATGGGTTGCCTCCCACCAAGCGCTTAATTTAACGCCTTTAGCTAGACGTCTCCCGAGCTCTTAATATGGGTCATTTCCATTCAGCCCGACCAACTCCTTCACCATATTCCGACCCCGGCGTTCCTCATCTTTCTTTTTCTTATTCTTCGGCCCTCGATCAATGACAAATGTATAACGCTCATCAAACGCCCGGAAAGTGAGCTCTTCGCGCTCGATGTCTATCAATACTCGTCCGGTTGCTAGAAACAGTCGCCCCAAAATTAGCGGAACATCATCGTTGTCATCCATGTCTAGCACAACAAAATCCGCCGGATAAATGAAATCACCGACTTTAACCATGACATCCTCTAAAATCCCTCGCGGGTAGGACAATGATCTATCCGCCATTTGTAGTGCAATAGTCGTGGGCCTAAATTTTCCCGTCTCCAACTTCAACTTCTCGAACATCGACAACGGCATCACATTCACACTAGCCCCCAAGTCGCACAAGGCCTTTTCAACATGGAAATCTCCAAAAGAACACTCAATAGTAAAGCTCCCGGGATCCTTGCATTTGAAGGGCAACTTCTTTTGAATTTTCGCGCTACTCTCTTCAGTCATGGCCACAACCTCGTATGCCTTAAAAGGTCTCTCGACTTTTTCAACCATAGCGGGCTCAACTTCTTTCACTTTACCCTTTGGCGGCTCCTTAACTTCATCCATTTCCTCTTGAATATGGACAACATTGCATTGCTCCTTTGGATTCACCTCGGTATTGCTCGAAAATTGTCCTCTCTGCTGTAGACTTCCAACTGCCATGGCCAATTGCCCAATTTGTTGTTCCATTGACTTCATCCGTGCATCATTCTCACTCATACATATATCCGTTCTAGTCATGAATTTCTCAAAAATATCCTCCAATGAATGCTTTTTCGGCTCATTGATGACCCCGTTGGTCACCGAAAATCCAGGAGGTGGTTGTAGAGCATTATTCGGATTTGCATATGAAAAACTGGGATGATTCTGGTTGCCTTGGTAATAAGTGTTTCCCGCTTGAGGTCCTCGAAAATTGCCAAAATTACGGTCATTCAGATAACTCACATCCTCAACCGACTCCCCAAATACTACACTCTTATTCTTCCCCACTTGCAACTTATTAAGCACAATTGCGGTCGCTTGAGCTACCATTGTCGCCACTGAGTCCATCTCATTTGTAGTTGCCACCCTCTTAAGCATATTTCTCTCGACGGGCCATTGGTAGCTATTTGCCGCCATCTCCTCAAGAATCCTCTTTGCGTCGATTGGTCGTCTTCCCAAAAGAGCGCCTCCAGCTGAGGCATGCACATGGCCTTCATCGGGCTACTCAATCCATTGTAGAAGTAGCAAATTTGGTGCTCCTCCGAAAAACCATGCTGCGGGCACGTCCGAAGGAGTTGCGTGTAGCGCTCCCAAGCCTCATATAAAGGCTCATAATCCTGTTGCTTGAATTGAGTGATCTCCGTCTGAAGTTTCAACATCTTACTCAGTGGAAAGAACTTCAAGAGAAATTTCTGACGCATTTCCTCTCATGATGTCACTGTCCCGGCTTCAAGAGAATTGTACCAAACCTTGGCCTTATCTTTAAGAGAGAAAGAGAAAAGTCGAAGCCTGATAGCGTCCTCCGGGACTCCATTGTACTTCACCGTACCGCATATCTCCAGAAATTGCGCCAGATGCGCATTCGGGTCCTCGATTGCAGCTCTCCCAAACTGCTCCTGCTGAACCATTCGAATCAAGGACGGGCTCAACTCAAAAGTGTTAGCTGCAATTCTAGGCCCGTGACCTCCTCCGTATACTTGGTCCGCTTGAGGTTGGAAGATGTTCCGTACCGGTGTTCCAGTCTCCTGTTGAGCCTGTTGCTCAGCTAGTTGGCGTTGTAGCTCCGCCAGTGGTGCTTCAAGTTGTATATACCTCTCTTCACCTTGTTCCTCCATTGCACCTCTTAGTCGTTGTTGTAGTCTCCGGTTTGCGTTGTTCCTTCGGCAACTAGCTTCAATCTCGGGGTTAAATTTCGCGGGTGAATTCCCACTAGACCTCGTAATCATGCACGTGCCTGTCAAAACACACAAACCAAAAAGGATGCAATTAAGAACCAAAGTATTAAACAAAAATAAAAATGACTAAAGTAATATCTACCCGTCTTCTTCTAATATTGATTAATTTTAACTAAACAATCGCCGGCAACGGCGCCAAAAACTTGTTCGCAAAATATTTTCACTACCCGCAAGTGTACGGTGTAGCTGTAGAAAGCGGCGAGCAAGGTCATATTACACAGAGATTGTTGTTAAAATAATTAAGTACCAAAATATAGACGATTAAATAATATTTAGACTAACTCGAATTTGAATGGTGATTTTGTTCTAAACTAAAGAATGAATGAAAAATAAATTCTTAACACTAAAGAAGGCTTATTCTAAATAAATCAAGTATGAGAAAATAGATTCTAGGCTATGCTTTCCTCGGGATTATTCTAGCAAAGTTTTCTTGTTCATTCAAACCTTATTTAATTCTACCAATCGTAGGGATAATCGCTAAAGTAATTTACAGTTTTACACCTTTCTCTCGAACAAGTTAAATCGTAGATATTAATTGTTATCTATCTCCTCTCGGTCTCAAGATGAACAACTAACTCCCATACGCTCCTAAGGTTCTAGTTCCCTCGCAAAATTCTATCAACCTCTTGGTCTGTTTAGTCTCTTACGTTATGAATTTCTCAATTCTAGCAACCAACTATCTCCTCTCGGTCTCAAGTCAATCACAAATATGCATAAATACGGGCCCTATTGTTGTGTACAAATTATTTTTATTTTACGAGCACCGAATCAAATGATTCGTTTCCCGGGTCGTTCTCTTGAGGAAGACTATTCGGAATTTAGAATTGATATTGATAGCACATAAAAACAAAATAAATCCTAAACATTCTAATCAAGATAGATTGATAATGATTCATTATTAACTATAAATAATATAAAACAACTAAAATGATAAATGAAGAAAATGCGAAAGATACTAGGGAATCGGGAATAAATGTTTTGAATCGAAATGTAATTATCGACTTGTGATTGTTCGGTTAAAGAATTCGAGTCACCTACACGTTTAGAGATTTATCCTCAATACCTTTTGGATTATGAGAATAAATATAAACGGTAAATTAACGAGTTGTTTAACACATAGACAATACCTTTCGGATTATGTCTATTTTGTATGAGTCTCGATCGAGTGACCTCTTCCCTTTCGGTTCAAGAGTCAATTAAAATAGACTATAGGATTTTTAGTCGTCTAGTCTATTCGGATAGTGATCGTCACAATAGAACACATCATATTCAATTTGAAAACAAGTTTAACATTGAAGTGTCACTCTTCAATACTTAGAAATCAATTGCAAGGTTGAATTGTCACTTTTCAACAATATGTCATTCCAAAGTAAAAATCAAAAACCGAATTTAGAATTAACTCATACAAAGTGAACAATCGACGAGTACGATAATCACATACGAAATCAAATATTCATCCCTATCCCTAGCAAATGATTTAGCTATTCGTATAAAAAAAATAAACTCAACATAAGATTCATTGCAAATTATCATTACAAGAAAAACAACTTACAAGTAATCCAAGTCGAAAAATAAAATTGATACAAACGCCAAACCGAAAACAAATGCACGCCACACCGGAACAAGTACAAGCCTTGGAGAACACCTCCAAAATTCACGACCAAAAGAGAAACTAATCTAAGACAACATATAAGAATGATGGTAGTGGTGAGGATGATAATATTTTGGATTGTGAGGGATAGATGTTGGTTAGATGATGGAGCTATTTATAGATATATCATCAACCATAATCCACCAACATCAACCATAATTTACCAACAATAACCACAATTCAACTAAAAATCAACCACAATTCATCTACCAAAGAAAGAATGGAAGAAAAGGTGAAAGAAGATAGGAAATTTGAGATAAAATATGGAATTTTCGGACCAAAACCGAAAGTGATTTTTCCGCGCGCATTCGCGCACGTCTCGGGCAGCTCTACTTCTCGGCTTGTTTTGGGCTCGTCCGAACTCGGAATTGAGTTCCGTTTTTTTTTCCTACGCGTAGCTAATGAACCCCTCTATCCAATGATGCTTGCAAACCACACTTTTGCCTAGAGTAAAAATTATGTGGAATTTTCAACCTTTAAAGGGTCGGTAACTTGCGCGGCTTCGCGTTTTTGTTCCGTCCGGATTCATCCGAACTCGAAACCAACTTCCGTTTTTTTTCTATGTGTAGCCAACGAGTCCATCTACATAACCATGATTGCCCGGTCTACAATAAACTCCTCATGAGACTTCTGACATGCACACCAAAAACAAAGAAAAACCGGAAAAACACACGAAAAACACAAAGAAAACCAAAATAGAACAAAACACATAATAAAACACAAAACGAACTAAAAACTCACGAAATAACCTAAAATGAAGAAAAATGAGGGGAAAAGAAGAATGAAAATATAGCGAAAAATGCAACAAAAATGGTTACAACAACTCCCCCACACTTAAGCATTTGTTCGTCCCGAACAAAGAGAAAAGAAAACAAAATACGAACATAGGTATCGGATTGAAATAAGACATGCTTCAAAATGTTTAAATCTATCGAGTCGAATTCCAACAACCGTACGACCAGATGCCTCAAATATCGACTTGGCCTTAAAATGACAAACTCTCAACATTTAGGTCAACATATATGCCTCACTCATTTTCTTGTTCGAATATGTGATGAGTTCGCTCAAAATTGGTCGATATTCTCATTTCAACATATGCTTGTCAATCGTCTAAATTACTCGGAATCAATCAAAGCTTGAAATTTTCGAATCAAGAGGATTTATCGGGTTGTAATGTGGGATGTAGGTAAAGGTAAGGATATATAAATAGACAAGAAGCTCAAATACACAATTAAAATTCTCGAGTAATAGAGTACTCGAATGTCCGCCACTCGCCCATACCGTCCACCAATGTCTCCACAAGCAACACCTATATGCTCCAATCGAATTGCAATATTGCTTGAATTATTACACAATTTTTTTTATTTGGAGAGTTACTATTTCCGAACAAGCTTGAATCGTAAGGACAATATTCCTTAGGTTTAAACATTGGAGGTCATCCAAGTGTCCTAAGGTGGTTTCCCATTACTCATTACTCGTTCAAATGAATAACAAGTAAGCGGAGTAGAATCCAATCGATTCATCTTGCGAGCTCTCATGTATTTTATTTTTTTATTTTTATATATTTTTTTATTATTTTTTTTATATTGGTCAAGCAATAAAATGCAACTCAATTTTTACCTCGTTCAAAAATATCTCCACTTCACCAATCGAAACTCAAGACCTGTCAACAATCAGATATATATATATATATATATGGCTTACAAGAAAAGGCTTCAAGTTCAAACGGGCTACTAGCGGAAAATGTATTTTTAGGGTCAAGAACAAGGCAAAACGAGCTAACAACAAAACGCCTCAATCATTTTCGTAATTTCAAACTTAAACCAATTCTTTTCAAATAGACTCAAGGCAAGTTCTAATCATTCGAGAATACAACCAATATCTCTCAAGAAAGAAAAGTAAGGATCAAAACCTCACAAGGTAAATAAATGTCAATTAAAGCAATCAAGTAAATATCGAGGCAATGATAAATACGTCCGTCATCACAACTTCTCAATTTTATCAAACATTTATCGACAAATCATATAATTCATCGATACCAAATGCTCGAAAACACGACAACCTACCACATAAACATGAAAAAATCCACGGCGGAGTTGCCGACTCCCCCACACTTAAAATAATGCAATGTCCTCATTGCATCAACACATAAATGAAAATAAAAA
>CACSLK010015970.1:1040903-1065644 GCA_902706635.1 Striga hermonthica
AAAAAAAAAAAAAATATCCAATTTACAAACTTATATCCAAGCATACCGTACGTAATAATTTTCCACTTTTTTCCATTCCAGAAAAATTCGGAAATTACTAAATCCACCAAACACATAAAAAAAATCCAGGAACTTCATACCTCAGCCTTTCCACCACCCAGTAACTGAGTTATTGTTCCACTCCAATAGCAATCACTGAACATCCAGTCCACAAAATCTCCCACCTTCCATGAACCATCAAAAATTACTGACACCTCAGATATTTCACTAGTATGAGGAATTTCCTTAGCATTATAAATTGGCGGGTAACATGGCCTCAGCATCAATTCGTTATATTTCCTATTTGGGGTCACCTGATATAGCTTCAACCATCTTGGCTCTGCAGAAAGCAACAATGTAGAAATTGACTCCTCAAGTTAATCATATCACGGAGATTATACAATGGTAGAAAAAACACATGCTTTCATTTGACTACAACTGCCTAATTCCTAGTTATAATCTTCTATCATTCTCACATCTGACTCCTTGCTTCAAGGCCACAGAAATATAAAAGGGGAAAATTCAAGCAACAACTTCCAATATATGCTTATGTTCTTCTGCCACTTTATAATCCCAACACCCAGTAACTATAACTCTACTTTATAGATATGGACACTCTTGAGATAAAGATCGGGACGTTAACCATAATGTTTTAAAGTTAAGAATAAGGAGTACAAATAAAACCCGCAATCCGTGAGCATAAGCACGAATTACTTGGGTATATCTTAGCATGATATACAATATAGACATCAAAAGGCAGCACACTAAAAAGTGTACATAAATGTCTGATTGTGTTTTCTCAATCAATAGTCAGTAGTGTTTTAAGACTGGACAAAATATTTGCTTTTTTTATGTTTAGTTGAAAAAAAAAAATGTTAATCTGATTGAGTAAAATAATCCACCATGAATTCATTGGGTTGGAGAACCAAAATTTTTCAAAAGTTTAGGTGGTTATGAGTATAATATAGACATGAATGCTCCTCTTTTATAACAGAGAGGATTTTTCAGGGCCCAGCACCTCCAGGACATGAGCAAGTCTGTTAACCACTGTGGGTGAAAAAACCTAAACTATCTAAATGCTAAAATCACCGTATAACGTAATCCAAATACCAGTCAACTACTGGAAATGCATGCACGATCTCACGTCAATAATCAAACTATTAAATATTTGAAATATTTGTTGGCATGAATACTAAAAGCTTGACTCTGTTACGAACTTATTTCCGTTTGAATGAGAATCATGTTTAATTAAATACGTTTATGATCTATTTTGTACATTATAGATAGATATGGTTATGGATGATGAAAGATCATAGTGCCGATTCCTTGTAAAACTTAAAGTTTGGTCACAACCTAGATAGAACTGAACGAACTATAGAAGACAGTTGTAGAGTAATTTTGGAATTGGATGGTCTTGACTAATAAATTACACTAGTGCACTTAAGAGTGTATTGGACAGGCTTGTGGGGATAAGGTTATTCTGTACTGACCAAACATATATGCTACATCTCAGGTTATTACTTGTTCTCTAACCCGTGAGATAATAAGACACGTGCAGTCAGTAGATATTTCCTTGATTCCTGTTAAGTCAACAATCTGGATGAGTTGGGAAATAATGTTGTTTGTATGGTGTGTTATTTGATTTATGGACATTGTTTGTAGTTACGCCAGCTTGATGATGTCCACGAAATGAGCTATAAAAAAGGATTAGTATACCAAAGCCCTGCACGCAAATTGAATTCCGGTATAATAATAAATAATTGATTGGTACTATTTGCTGAACAAGAAGTTAATTAATAATATTATCCATAATTAATTAAATTAATTAACGAACATTATATCTTAAACATGGGGAGACAAATCGAGTAGATTAATATGGAGCCTCAAATATAATTTGAGGGTTAAATAGGAAGTTCAATATTCATGTGTAATGAGTGTAGGTGGACCAAAACCTAAGTTGCTTGTTTACATCGGAAGTCTTTATTTAACACTCCTCAATGTCCTTGCTATAACCTATAAATACACCATCCCCTTAACGATTTCGGCCGCCCCTCTTCACATACAAACACACGTGAGTTTTGCTTGTGAGAGAAAAAGATAGTGTCCCAAAACACAAGATCTTCTTTCTTTCCCAAAGTAATCGTGCAAGACATTGAAGGGAGATTTTGAGGTTGTTGCCCACGAAGACGAACGAACTCGGTGTCAGGAATACAACAGCGGTAAACGTAGACCGTGTAAACGTAAGCATTCAATTCTAATCTTTAGATCGCAGAGCCTAGGATTAATTCGTTGACACTTCCAACTAGTACAATATAGATGTTCTTCACGGAACCCAACACTATTACCATGAAGTATTTAGAATAGAACTTCCGGCGACTCTTAGGGGAAAACCATTCAAATAAAAATCTCTCGAAACAAATATGAGGGGAAGCCATGTGATATTAAATTATTACAAGTAATACATATTATATTGCAACAGCTCTAATACATATTGCAACAGATAAATCACAAATTCTGAAATGTCTCAAGGGAACTACAGAGACTTACTATGATCATCAGTGAAGTCATAATATTTTAAATGGACGTGTTCAATGTGCCCATTTGTCTCACGAACCCCTATAATCTGCTTTGAGAAAACAAAGATTTGTGTAAATACAGACAATTTTGGAAAAAGTAAATGTTATACTTGGGAAACAAAGAACACTGAAACATAGCACATACACACAGACATACATATATGTGTGTGTATATATATCAAACTTAATGTGGCCTGAGTTCATATCTTATAAAGGCTGCAATTGATTTTCTGTACAGTATAATCACTAACATTGTTACGCAACAAAAACCAAACAGAAAAAAAGTAGATGCTTTACAAGATTGACAGAGAAAACAAAGTAATCAACCAATCCGTTAAGACTCACAATCAGCAAAATGAAGTCTGTCAGAAAAAAATATAAAAATACAATGTATTGTGTAAAAACTCTTACCATCTAATATTGAAATCCCGTTGAAAATAAATATTCCAAAGGTACCAAAGAAATGCCGGTTCACCGCTATCTTTATAAAGGAACTACACTGTAATAGTATGTGCTGAGGCTATGCTTTGAAAAGAAAATCCACAAAGTACAAAGTCACAGTGTCAGAGAGAAATCCATCCAAGAGTATACACAAGTGCACAGGTTCAAGGCATGAAAACCGAGATATACTGATATATGGAAGCGTACGAGTGAGAAAGATAAACGAGATACTCTCTCGAAAAAACTCACAATCAATTCATATTTTAATTTCAAAATCAACTTAGTAAAATAAACTAGAGGGTGTCCTTTAAATAAGGCCCTTAATCCTAAACCTAACTTAATCACCAAGAAAGCTACTAAATAATAATATCATAATAATAATAATAGCAATAATAATAATACTAATATTATTCTACATCATTCTCCCCCAGTTAGGAAGGCTTCGCCCTCGAAGCCGATGCGCTCTCGTGGCCGTCGTGTGGTGTTGAACTCATGGTAGCAAACCCCGTCATTTCCCCCGGTCGAACACGAAGGTTGAATGTCGCTCAACCTCACATAACAAATGGAGGATCAGATCCTTAGCCTCATAAAGACATTTTTTGTTCTTCAGGGAACTTCAAACATGTTCTCCAATTTATTATCTTGCGACATGTCATCCCTTTCTTTAACAAAACCTCTGGCGCCAAATAATCAAGTGTCCCCACTATAGAATATGCCAATGAACATGATTGCGTTTCCACTGTTGTAGCGCAGTTTCTGTGCCCGAATGCCCGTGGCGCTCATTTTTAGAATACGGAGTAATAAAATCAGCAACCTCTAGTAACATAAATGAATATTTTTCCAGTGGCCTACACAAGCCAAAATCAGAAAGCGTCACCTCGGGCCTCGGAGGCTCTTCATAAAAAATCGGCGGACCGTCATACAATGGTCCGTCAACTTGCTCTTTATCGAATTCGGGGATATCAACGCGAAACAGGCCCTCCGAATGACCATATTCGCGATCAAGTCTCCACTCCCGTCGGGCACGATATCCGCCAGCGAAGGCTGCCTCCTCGCGCCAGCCCATGTCGCTGCATTGATCGTCGCCGTCCACAATGTCGTTTAGAGGTGGCGGGGATAGCTGCAGGGGCGCCCCGACATGGCTGCATCCCACACAACCGCCTTTGTCTCCCCCGCAAAAGCCACGGCCCACAGCTCCATCGCGGTTCGTTTGCAATTCCGACACAACCACGTTGTTAAGCGTCAAATGCAAATCCTCGATCCCCATCAAAAGATCGGCAAACCAATCCGTGAAACGCACGTCCAACTCTTGAAATCGGTAGTCAATCTGTTAACAATCGTTGAAGGTTGCATTACGTTGTCTGTTTGCGGCATCTTGTCGTCCCGACGACATCGCGAATCGTACTGACTGCTGATACCAACTGATGTAGGGAAGCGTACGAATGGGAAAGTATCTCATCTTCTTCCCCAATTGTACTACGCTTCCCTATATCAGTTGGTATCAGAAGTCAGCACGATTCACGATGTTGTCGCAAAGACGAGATGCTGCAAACGACAGGCGTGTCGCCGCCATCTACAACCTTAGCCACCGAACCAAATGGTTTGGCCGCCAGCTCGATACGATGGGTCGTCAGATTGCAGATCTGTCCGCGGAGATCGGGGACATACGTCTAACTATCCGTACCATGGTCCGGGACAAGCAAACGTACCGTGATGCCGGCAACCGGGGCGTGTGCGAGGGAATTCGCGAAGGACGTGGAGGCCGTGGTCCAGGCGGGGCGCCCCGCTGGAGATCTCCACAACCAGCATCCGGCGACGAAGACGGCGAGGAGACAGTCTCGGAGGTGAATTCCTTCGACAATTTTCCACCCCCGCACGTCGAGGCTGACCCCTTCGCTGTTATTGCTATTATTATTATTATAGTATTATTATTTAGTAGCTTTCTTGGTGATTAAGTTAGGTTTAGGATTAGGGGTCTTATTTAAAGGACTCCCTTTAGTTTATTTTACTAAGTTGATTTTGAAATTAAATATGAATTGATTGTGAGTTTTTTCGAGAGAGTATCTCGTTTATCTTTCCCACTCGTACGCTTCCCTACATCATATACTTTCCACAAAAACATGAATTTCACATTCTACATTTGTACATTACCTTGCACCGAAACCACGCACCACGATAACCATGCTGGAAAGACCTTGCTTCAGCCAATTGTCCAACTTCCCAAGTTAGATAAATTTCATTATCCATGGAAAACTGCACCAAACTTGGGTCCTATAAATACATACAACCAAATAAACACATAAAAAAAAAATCAACACATACACGCCACGGATTAATCAGACCGAAAATGCCAAATGAAAAGCTTGATTGAATTATGCCTCATGTGGCCAATAAAACATCCAGATTCACATCAGAACATAAAAATCAATCAGAGTAGCATAATAGGTCAAACTAATAAGGTCACATTCCATCGTCACAAAATGATTAATCATTTTTGGTACTTATTCTCGAGAAGTCTAGTGCAGCAAAGGACGGCCACTCAAAGCATCCAAGAAAAATAAAAGTACATAACCATATAAAGTTCAAGATAGGACATTATATAGTTCCTTGTGGCGAAAAATAAAATTTTACATCGAATCTCGAATTCACACAGAACTTTTTATGGGGGGTTTCCAAATCAAAAGGCTGTCACAAACGGAATGCGTTAGGTAAATAGATAGATAGAGCTCTATTTGAAAAGAGGGATGAAGAATTCTTCCATAAAAGTTTTATGTGACTCTTCTTGTTAAAAAGTACTCAATTTAAGATTTGAAGGCACACCATGCAATACTGCAGCCCTCTGCCACCACAATTACACCGTGTGGATAAACCGCAACAAATCCAAGCACAAGTCACATGCATATGCATACTTGTTGTTGCAAAATTTGTAAAAGCTTTAAACTCTAATGAAGGATTTCATAACTTCTATCCAGTCATCATTTGAGAAGAATTTTTTAAGGGTTCAAATTTAAAAACTTGTGAACGGATATCATATAGTTAAGATTTGCAGTTTCACTTTCTAACATCTTTGAATTATATACATGAGAGGATTTTCTTAATCAATCCAAGAGGCGCGAGATGTGCGCGGGTTGAGCGCAGTGTACCGAGTCAAGTTGTGGCTGCACGGGGGTCGTCTGCGGTTGCATGCGGCGTTTGCTTGCTGCATACTGCGTCTGTAGGTGTCGAGCATGCTGCCTGCATGGTCGCTGGGTACTTTGCGGTCAGCATAGACTACGCGCAGTCGCTTGCGGCTGTGCACGGGTAACCTGCAGCGGCGCGTGGCGAACCGGCGGCTATGCGTGGGGCTGGGCTAACGAAGTTGATCAAGCCAATGGATGCATTTGCCTCCGGTGGTAGTGCTCTCAAAGTTTTGTGGTCATCCAATGTGTCAAGAGGACATATATATTCGTCGATATGCAAAAGCAAGTCTTAGGGATCTTCTGTTGTATAACCTTTACACCTTCTCCGAATAGTCTTGGTGGTGCAATTAAACAGAACTCCCAAAGCCTCTTGATTTTTTCTCCTAAGACCTTTCGGTTTTATCCAAATTTTCCAAAGAGAAGAAAAGTGATCTCACATTCAGAACTCACGTGTGGAACATTACGATGGAGGCTAAGGGACTTGGTGTATTTATATGCTAGAACGGGAACCCTAAAGAGGTGTTAAATATGGGCTTCCAAGTGTGAACACAACAAGTGGGCCCATGCCCAACTTTGCATCCACACTTGAATAATAGAACATTCCACTATTCCACTATAGTAAATTATTGCACTCCTATTTAGCTCCGAAATTACAATTAATTCGTCTACCGACTAATTGCTCGATCTCCCCATATTTAAGATATAACGTCCATAGATTAATTTGATTACTGACAATATAATTAACCAACTTCGAAATTAGTACCACTCATTATTATATTAGAAATTAATCCACCGGCTGGGTTTAACATAATAATCCTTCTTAAGCTCATTTACGTCATCAACCGGGCAAACGCGACTGTAAAAGAATTTAACGGCATATCATGTAAACAACATCACTTACCAAAATACCTAGTATGTCAACCTAACAGAATAGATATTGCCCTTGGTAAATCAAATAAGTGTTGAATGCATATGTTCGTTTCTTGTCTTACAGTTAAGAGAATGCAATAATTACTGGGTCTAGATTATTTACTTGGTAGATATAAAATAATCTTATCCAACTGTAAGTCCGTTCAGTACATCCGAGATGTACTAGTGTAATTCGTTAGTCAAAGATCAATTAACTCGAAAATCAGACTACAACCTTTCTCGACAGTTAGTTCAATTCTATAGGGTTGTGAACAAAAACTGTATTTTACAAGATAGCGATAATATGATCTTTACACGCTCGACTCATATCAAACCATATTATCTACAATGTAAAATAGATGAATCATGTTCGCGTAAATAAATAGACTACAATATACACCTGACTAAAAGACATGAACCTCATTCAAAATGGAATTGTGAGTAACACAAAGCCGAGCTTCTACAGTATACTCCAACATGACAGCCTAAGCGCGGCTATTCACGACCGTGTCGAGGTGGCCGTCGTAGAGCCGCAGCTGATCAGGTCGTCGAGGTCCACGGTCCTTATCGCCCGAGCTCATTTGCAACCAACAAGATCAAAATTGTACTAATTTTACAAAATTGCTAGTATACACACGGATGGGTTTACACGCTCGTCTAACGCGATAAATCTATACGGGGTTCCAAATAAATTTATTCCAAGCAATCAGAATCTAAAATTTCTCGACATGTCTGGGCTTTAAAAACGTGCAGTAAAATTAAACAAGTAAGGCCATAACAGTGGATTAATTGTAACGCAAAACTAAGTAATGCATATGCTCCGCTATGACAAATAGAGAGGTGTCAGGAAATATAGAAGAAGATCTCAAGGTAACCGAGACCCCGATATCAACCACCGCACGCGAGCCCCCCCCCCCCAAGACGACCACCACAAGCGAGCCGCAACAAGTGCACGCAACCCGACGATCCCCTTGCGAGCCACCGCGACGCGGCAGTAGCAGCTGCGCACATCTTCGACGGCCACGTCAGGCAGCCCCTCGCTCGCAGCCACAACCACCCGACTATCTCACGCTCCCCGCGACCCCACGACGACGACGCGCGAACCGCTGTGACCCGACGACGCGCTCGACGAGCTTCTCTACGTCTAACGAGAAGCAATCCGATTGCCCAATGGATTCTGAGTTCAGACGATCTTCTACAGCAAAAATCTACATCTCAAAGTCTTCGGATTTTAAGCCGTAAATTTTCAACGTTAAACCTCTAGATCCACAGCAAAAATCTACATCTCAAAGTCTTCGGATTTTAAGCCGTAAATTTTCAACGTTAAACCTCTAGATCCATTGCGCTGAGGTTTATTGTTGTTGTTTGAATTTGACTTGTACATAACGAGATCTTCACCGGTCCAACCAAGTAGTACCAAAGCCCACAGTAATTCGTTTTGTACAAAATTCAAATTTTACGGATTAATGTGACAACATGTGTTCAAACGCAACTATATATTGGATTATATTCACATAACTCGATTTTGCAGGAATTAGTTTAATCCAACATTATGGCCAAATATGTGTTTGATGTATATTGTTAATTAGTTTTTAAAGCCTCGGGCATATCGAGGATTTTGATGGTTATTCGCCCGGTGGAGCACCTGATATAATTATATGTTTAGTTGAACATGTAAATTCATTCGTGGGTCTAGGATCAAATTATGTATTTTTAGTTTTAATTATATTTTGATCTTGATCGTGATCGTGTGCGAACAAGCGGGAGATCACCATGACCACGGACCTTGTCACCCGAAGGGGCTCGGACCATGGCTACAGTAGCGATCGGTCGCGTACATGCGCAGGAGCACGACAACTTATTGCCAGGTGCCCAGGGGCGCAACACACGGTGGCCGGAGATCCCTGGCTGGGGGCGATGGCCTTGAAGCCTCGACGAAAGGCCTTGGACGCGGTGGCGCAAGGCATGGTGATCGGGTCGCGAGGCGCGCGGCAGATCTGGTATCACACGCATAGGGCGCCACAAGCAGGCGACTGGAGGTAGTGCACGTCGTCGGGTGAAGCGCGCGGCTAGCCACGCAATTTTAGCGCAGCGTCGGCATACGCGCGATAATCTCGCTCGACGGCGCAGGCGACCTGGCACAGCGGCAGCAGGCACGCGACGATCGGGCGCGAAAAAATTCTTTTCGGCAATCTTCACAGCGACAACGACAGGCGACAGGCGGCAGCGTGCGGCGACCCTCCGGCGAGCCAAGGAGAATTCTTGTTGGACAAGAGTTGAAGATCTGATAGGATTCTACTTCATTAAGAGTTTCAAGTGAATTAGGAAAATCAGAAGATCCTATGTGATAGTTTCCTTTTTTAAGGAGAATCATCAATTAAGAGGACATAATAGTGGATTTATTTCTATAAATTATATTAGATCTATTAATAGTTATACATGTGATTAATTATTGCTTTATGCATGGGCTTAATTTAGAATTGCATGAATTATTTATGCTCGAAGTTCACTATTTTTCACAAATCAACACAATTCCTCACACAAATATTCAATGATTAAAAAATTTCCTAAAAGAATTCTATCACCGGCTTAGAGTAATTACCGCACTACAGGAACCTAGAAGCAAGGAGGCACATATGGGATTTTTGCTCACAACCTCGGCCACCCGTCGGCTATTCGGACTATCTCTTCTACAATTCTCTCCGCAGTTTCGGCAGCTTCAGAACGTATAGCCTCTACTCGAACATCAAGGCCTCGTTTGATGCCTTTAACTCGAGAAAACTCTCGCCAGTTGCATAAGAAATTATCACTAAGTTGCTCGGTACAACCCTAAGTCGCAGAGTGGGTCCCGCGACTAATGATGCCAAACACCACTAGCGACACATGACTACTCTGTTATTTTGATCTCTAACCGAGTATCCTTAAAAATCAGCATCTCCTGCTGAGCTCTCAAACGGCTAGCTCGTCTTGACCCTTCCCACCACAAGCGTCGGCCGACCCACATAGCTAATCGTGTCAGCGGTCCTAAACGAGATTAAACCACCTTCCCTACCAAAATTTCACACTTCGAGATCTTATCGCAAAGCCTCCTCTCGTCGTCGTTCTGTTAAGTTCACGATGGTCAATGTACAACCTTCTTCTTCATGAAATGGGTTGATGCTTCCGAAGTCAAGTCGATTGCGAACTCGTTTTGCTCGTTTGGTGGTCCTCCTGGCAACTCCTCCAGAAATCTCCTAAGTACTCGTGAATGATTGGCATGTCCCTCGAAGATGGTTGCTTCGTCTTGCTCCCTTCAGTGTTTTCCCAAGTGTTATGTTCGATTTCCTTGTCTCGTTCCCGATGACGATTTCCAAAACTTTCGGCTACCCTCCTTTAGAATCTTCATAGTCTTTAACATGTGAGTCACTCTTGGCATTGTTGTCGTCTTTATTCCAGATTTATGTTTTGATTCTCAACGGCAACACAATTTATAATTTTACATCCTTCGCAAACAAATAAAGACAAGCGGAAAACCCAAAATTCTTAGTCTTATTCGTAAACAAAGTCTCAAAACAGAGTCAACATTAGAACATAAGATAAACACAAGTTTGCAAAAGTTTAAAAAATACAAAAACTAAAGAAAACCGAGAAACAATAGTCCTCCCTCAAAGTAATTGATCTGCTGCTCCCTTCTCCCTTCTGGTTTACTTCGGCTTCATCCCGGGCTAGTATGAATACACGTGATCTGCCTCCTTTTTAGGGTAACAGATATCGGTCACAAAAAGTCCGTGGTGAATCCCCTTTACTTTAGCCTTTCTCATTCAACGAGATGGCTTGCGAGTACCCTCAAAATCACTATACCAAAACTTATAACCAGAAATCTTCTAAAGTCAGAACTTAGCTCGATCACAACTAGAGTTCAAGTCCTTAAATTCGGAGGGTAAATTCCTAAGCCCAAATTGTACAGTTAAGCAAATAACAGAACTAACACATATCTTGAGCTGGCGCGGCATGACGAAGACGAGGTGTCATCAATATAAACACTTAGACAAATTTTCAAAAGCAGTCTAGAGAAACGTACACCTGCTCTGATAGCACACTGTAACGCCACGTTTTTTTAAATAAATTACCGAATTTTCTTAAAAAAAAGGAATAATTTTTTCAAAATTCATTATCCAATTAAAAAACCTTTTTACGGGCATTACTCAACATGAAACAGTCATTATCACATAGCTTAAGACCCAACTTAAGCCAAATAGCATACACGTAACAACAAACGAGACATAAACCAATATCTACAGTCTCGAATCATAAGTTATACCAGAACAATAAATCCCGACAATCAATGACATAATTTCGAATCATAACCAAACGTATCCAGTTCAACATATCCAAATACAATTACAAGTTTTTGGAAATAAATAATAAATATAAAAGGAAGAAAGTACACAGTTCATAATCACAAACACAATAATGACCACACTCGCCCGTCTTGTGCCACGGCTACCACCACCTGAAGAAAAATAATGGGGGCGAGCAACCAACTAGTTCACCGTGGGAATTCCATGCAGTTTATTCAGTATAATGACTTATGATATGGCACGAAGAAACAACTCGGCTAGGTTTGATGATATAGCACTTAGAAGAAAAGGCTCGGCCGGTAGGCTGTCCAAACGAGATAAGCATGAAAGTTGAACTGAGGGCAAGCTCAGCAAGCAGGCATGAGCAAGGTACGGTTCGAGTTGGGGTGCACCATACAACTAAGGCGTGGGGTCTGAGATGCGGTATGATGTACCACAGCTCAACAAATTGAAATTGTGGCGAGGATTGAGGGACGGGCTCAAGGGTGAGCTCGGCAGAGATGAAGGGCAAGGCCGAACTCGGGGTGGAGCGCGGCACCCATCCGTGGTGTATGACTTGAAGTATGATCATGGACTAGAGGGTATAGCTCGACAGTTAAGCCGGGGTAGGCCCAGTAATTGTAGCCGGCAGATGAGACCAAGGAAAGTCGGTTGGTACACTACCAAGTGAAGAGTGGATACCTTAATAAAGGAGTACCCAAGCTGCCCATGGCTGATAGCCCGTGGTGACATGGCATTTCCATGTAATGTACAGGATATGGATCCCCCTAGCCGAAGGAGTTGGGTGTGATTGGGATTATGGACAGTTATAGAAGATGTGTTTGGGTAAGAGACAGGGGGTGAAGGACTTTGTCATACCAAGACTCCTGCGAGGCATGGTTACTCTCATTATATAAATGGGCAGGTTTCTTTATTGTTACACATGAACATACATATATACAGAAAATACTCTCTCTCTGGTCGTTTCTCTCAAATATCTGCTGACTTGAGCGTCAGAGTGTTCACGTCGGGACCACCCCCGGCGTGTTTTGTAAGTTATCAGTGATGGAACAAAACCAGTTCGGGAGAAGCGGTCCAGCAGTCCGATACAAATTGACGTATCAACTTAAAATCATAATCGCAACATAAACACAAATCTAGTCTACCTCCAATATAGCCCTACGCTCATGTGATCATATCTAAACCGTCGACACAACATCAACGGGAGCTAAACCGTCGGAACCCCATCAACGGGAGAATACTCTCTATAAGCTAAAGTAGAAGAACGTCAGAACCCCATCAGCGTGAGAACCTCTTATAGACTAACAGTTCACATGCATACATTGATTATCAAGCCAAGAATTATAATGAATAACATACATGGTAAGGTTTATAAACATTCACCTGATACTGTCGGGAATGATGGTGAATGCACGTACAAACAAGGGCGAGGTTCGACTCCTCCTAATCTACAAATTCAAGTTTAATTATTATTTAGGATTTGATTATCAGGCAGAGAGCACGGAAAATTAAACACGTAGGAGCACAAAATACGGACAAGCATGTCATATAAAATCACCTAATGCAGTCAATTTAAGCACATAAAGCCACATAATTTTTCTATCTCTATTTCTCCAATTCAAAAAGCACATACAAGGGCTTATAAACTGAAATGAAAGGTTTATGATACTTCACTTAATCACGGTAAATTCACATATAACAGAGCTTCAGAAAAATGGAAATCTCACATCTCAAAATTTCTACAACATATAAGCATGCATATACGCCTTTCTCACAACTCTTCTTTTCAAAAAAAAAAATCAAAAATCACCTTATAAGCTTATAAGTTGGACTTAAAACTCTGAATCTAAAGCACCTTATCAGCATGGAACACGCATTCAAGAAGCTCAACAAAACAAGCCACGTCAAGGACAAATATAACAAAATCATGCCTTAATACAACTTCTCTTTTCACAAGTTTAAAACACCAATATAAGGGGCCATTAAAAACCCAGCACGAGCCTCTGAATATAAACATTTTCAGCATTTAAAAGACATGTATACAACATGCATATTAAAACTGAACTTAAAGCTTTGTAAAGCACTAAAACTCGACAATAATAAACCAAGGCACAAATCAAGAGTTTTTCTATCACTTCTCCATCAATTCGAAAGCAGCAAAACATCAAAATTCGAGGACAAATGGGGCTAAGTTCATAGAACCAAATTTGAGTTTCAATTAATTGTTCCACATATTAACACAAATTCAACAAAATCTCAACATCCGAAATTCCACAATTTAATAATCGGCTCTTCACAATATAATCTCAAATTCCAACTTCCAGCACAGCACAACCAAGGATCTAAGCGTACGAAAAATAAAAGAGGAAAACGGGTTTTACTCGAATCTATATGAAAGGAGAAGTTGGAATTCGGAAATCTCGACTTGACACGGTGCTCCTCCTCTCGGCTGTTTGCTGGGGGCTAGTTGTGCCTCGTCGGTGAAGGAGCTAGTTACACGCCCTCCGGCCTGAGCAATCGAGGACTGCCGCTGCAACAAGGTCGCCCACGGCGTACGCGTTTCGCGCGGGAAGGGCTCGACCTCGCTGCTCAGACTCGAACCGGAATGTTGCCACTTGTCGCCGTGATGACCTGCTGAAAACTTGCCTCTGCTCGCGGCTTTGCGTCCCGCCGGACAAATCGGACAAGGACAGCGGTTCGGCTGTCGGCAGCTGGCTGCCAGTCCCAGCTGTGGCTCCTCGCTGACGCTGCTCCTCCCGGACGGTGGTTCCCTCGCTGCCGGTGCACGCGGACTGAGGCCCGACGAGGTGTTGCTGTTGCTCTCGGACGGATCTCGGTGGCCAAACGCGGTGGATCTCGTCTATGGCTCCGGGCTGTGCGTGCTCGTTGGCGACGGCTGCCCTCGGACGGTTGGATGGCTCGCGGTGGCTCGGTCGCGTGCTTCCGGCGGGCTGCCGTTCGAACAAGGGCGGTCGTCAGTTGTCTCGTCACGTCGGTTTGAAGGTTGCGGCCACCTTCAATCGCTGCTCCAGACGGCGTGCCGTTCAAAATTTTCAGATCTGATTTCGGGAGTTCGGATCTGATTTCGGGAGAAAACGTGTGGGGAAAGGGAAAATGCTACATTTACATTTAGGCCGCTTTTACTAGCAAGGACAGGAGTAGATTAGGTCGGTTAACCAATCTAATCCTTTGTTTATTAAGTAGGTTAATGATAGGAGAAAAAATGATGTGTAGATTAGCTGGCAGGTGGGTCCGGTCACATTAAAATGACGTGTGAGGTTTATTCAATCCCCTCAACTTGGTCGGATTTTTTAATCCTCTCTTCTATATTCCAATTTTGTCCAAAATAAAGGCAGCAAACTGTCCATTATACCCCTTAATGTCATCAAATTTATAGATCTAGTAATTATAAAAGTAAAAAACTCTTACAAATATTGCAGCAATCTGCTCGAACTCGATAACCCTAGCCTCCTCTGTAAATGCCCTATCTTCTGCTTCTCCTTCGAATTTGCGTTGCTTTCTTCGTCTTTCTTGTAATTGCTTGTCTTGTGAACTCGTAGGTGTCGCTTGTTCTTGGCCGACGGATCCCGACAAGAAATACTCCCACACAAATTCGAGGTCATGAATGTACTAATTTCTGCTTCAATTTTTTTGTTCTATCGATTTTTTGTGCCCTTTGTCGGACGCCATTACGTTATGTTTAATTACAATTTCTGATCAAGCTAATTTAAATGTTGTTGTTAAACATTGGTATATATATGTGCCAGTAGACTCTGCTCATCTGTGGTTCATTTTTAATTTTTTCTTCCATATTTTTTTCCCATTGAAATGCCTATATGTTTGCAGAGGATTTGTGATTCATATAATTTAATTATATTTTTTAAACATTGATATATATATGTCACAGTTCACTCTGCTATGCCTTCTTTTATGCGAGCTAGTTGGTGAAATAGTTTGGGTTCAACATGAAATACTAGTTACATTTTGTTGCAACACTGCCAATCTTGTAACTTATATTATAGGGTATTTTGCTGTCTTTTTTGTTGAGTTGTTGAACCTTTGTGTCGGTTTTATGTTTCCTTTTTGTTATGTGGTTTGAGTACTTTATCCTCCTGAGGTTTATGCGTTTGATTATGATTATTGGATTGATATGTTAATACCCTTTTCATTTAATATATGTGGCCTTGCTATTATACTCTTGCTATTGTGCATCTCCTTCTTGGTTTATTGGTTGTTTTGATATAATTTTAAGAGTTGAAGTTGGGTTCAAAAATTTTAATTTGAAGATGTGTTTTTGTTACTTATGCTAGTTATGTCAAATTTGAAGATGTGTTTTTGTTTTCTTTATATATTTGATCAGGTTTAAGGTAGGTATTTTAATGTTAATTTAAATTTCACTAACATTTAATCTAGTATTTCACTAACATTGTCTATGTTGTTCGTGTTTTGTATAATTGTTTATGTTTTGTATAACAATATACAGAATGACCAATTTGAAGAAAAGATAATTGTAAACTGAAAAAAAAAAATCGCGGTCATTGTTTACCTTTTCCGGTTTCAATTGTGGTTCTGAGATGAAAAAACTTTTCATCAGACTAAACCATGTCTTCTTCTTTCCAATCTTATTACAACTGCTGATGTATATATAATAAGGAAAAAAAATAATGTAAATAACAAAGGCTGTGCTACTTTACGTTTTCTGTTTGCTCCCTACATATGAACAACTGCAAAAGAGTTGTATCTGGATGCATGTGGTACCGAGAAAGTTTTTCCTTGCTGAATTATAATTAAAAGGGCCACAAGATTGAAAAGTTTCATGGCCTTCTATCAATTGTAGCTGCTATGTTATTGTTTTTTTTTCCTCTGTTTTATCTTATATTTTCAATAATTCAATTCCCTCCGTCTTTCCTTTCATGTGTTGTTTGGCTAGTGGACCATGCTCAATGAAGTGAGTGTTAAATAGTACACAACCAGTATAGTTTTGAGGAGATAAAATTGTAGCCAGTGTTAAGTAGTACACAACCAGTGTTAAATAGTACACAACCAGTGTTAAATTGTAGCTGGTATTTTATAGTTTTGCTTCTCTGTGTGGTCATTGGCAAGTAATAGAGTGGTCCTCTGATTCTCACAGATACTTAATTACTGAAACTTTATTGTATTTACGAAAAAACTTAACTCATAAAAAATTAAAAGAATAAAATAAATACTGGCCCATATAATGAACCTATGATCAATCTTTATTTACTTTATATTTATTTTATTGTGGCATCATCATGTAATTATTTTATTGTGGCATCATCATGTACTTGGCATCATCAGATGGTCTGAGAAATTTGTTTCATTGTCTTATCATGAAATCCATGTTCACCTTTTGTATATTGAGGTTTGTTGAATGAGGTTTGTTGATCCACATTTGTAGATGGATTCTGTTGCGGATAAATTAGCTGTTATTACCGTATTGGAAGAGGTCATTAGTAGTATTCAAGTGTTTTTGCTACTATCTATTTATTACTATATTAAATTCATCTGCCCTAGGCGAAGCCGTCGACGTGCGTCCAGTGAGCACGTCCTGTTATATCGAGCTAGTGATAGACTCCCCTATCAGATCACTTACATGCGAAGGTTGATAGACGTGAGCGGCACAACTTGTGTCGAGAACCTCCGTATGGATCGTAACTCTTTTGGCCGTCTTTGTCACCTTCTTGAGACCATTGGGGGACTTAGACAATCTAGAAATGTTCCACCAGGAGAACAAGTTGCAATCTTTCTCTCAGTCCTTGCCCATCATAAGAAGAACGTCACACTAAAGCTTTATTTTGTAAGGTCCGGTCGAACAATAAGTAAATACTTTAATCGTGTTCTTGACGCTGTAATCCGACTTCACTCCGTCCTAGCTGTGAAACCGCATGCAGTTGAGGTGGATTGCGTCGATACAAGATGGAAATGGTTTAAGGTAACCTACACCACATTTTACTACGTGTTACAAATTTGTTAGTTGAATGATCTCGAACTACTAATTGTTTTGTACTTATCTTTTGTTAGGGATGTCTAGGAGCACTAGATGGAACGTACATTGAAGTGCGAGTCCCTTTGTCGGACAAGGCACGATATAGAACCCGTAAGGGTGATATCTCTGTCAATGTACTTGGGGTCTGCGATAAAAATATGAACTTCGTCTACATGTTATATGGATGGGAGGGGTCAGCTTCAGATAGTCGCGTCTTGCGTGATGCAGTTACTAGGACGCATGGTCTATGTGTTCCAACCGGTATTTAATGATTCTATTACCTAAACACCATCCAACCTTCATTTCAAAATTTACATAACAACTTTATTTTAAATTGAACATAACACAAGAATTTGAATTAATTTTCAATCCCCTCAACTTGTGTCACAGGAAATTATTACTTGGTGGATGGTGGATACACAAATGGTCCCGGGTTTTTAGCACCATATAGGGGTGTCAGATACCACTTACAAGAATGGGGTACAGGGTCACGAAGGCCACAAAACTTTAGAGAATTGTACAACCTTCGCCATGCTAAGGCTAGAAATGTAATAGAACGTTCGTTCGGTATTCTTAAGATGCGGTGGGCAATTCTTAGGAGTTGCTCATATTATTCCATTCGAACCCAAAATCGCATTATCATGGCATGCGTGCTCATTTACAATTTCATACGTACATCAATGGCCACTGATCCCATGGAAGCGTTAGTTTCAGAGATACCAGATGATGGAGCCCCCACAGATACGACTGAGGATGATTTGATAGACCAGGTGGAGGGTAGCGTAGAATGGACAGAGTTTCGTGACCGATTGGCACAGGATATGTTTCGTGATTGGCAGGATAATATGATTTAGTTTAAGAATTGTAGTTTGAATATACGATAGCCGTTCAGATGTCTACTTTTTTTGGATCATTGCTTGTTTGACATTTTCCCCATATCTGATTATTTTGTTTTGCGTGTTTGTTTTTAAATTCGTTTTATCCAGTGAAACGTGTATTGTTTTTACATTTTAATGGAATGTGTTTGGATTCATTTTAAGCATTCAATTCCCAATTGGCACAGGATATGTTTCTTATGCAATGTTTATGTTAACAATGCAAACCAATACTCTCATGTAAAACTCTTGTTTGAACAGGTTTACTGATGGATTACTCTTGTTCACAAGAGAGTGGTCGGGCTTCCTCCTCGAACACATCAAGACGACGTGTTTGGAGCCCGCGTGAGGAGCGTGCCCTGATAGATATTTTGAAGGACATGGTTCTCGAGGGTTGGAAGGCAGATAATGGCTTTAGGCAAGGATACAATTTTGAGATAGAGAAAAGATTGAAGGCGAAGTTTCCAGAATGTACCCTTCGAGTTGACCCACACATCAGCTCAAAAATTTCAGTCTGGAGGAAGAACTACATGAGTGTGGCACTCATAAAAAGAACTTTAGGGTTCGGGTGGAATAAGGTGACTAAAAATTTTTCGTGCGAGGATAACGTTTGGTTCCCATGGCTAAAGGTAAGTTACAATGCTTATACTTCACTCCAAGCAAATTATATTACTGATATATGCGTAAATTAATTTAGCTTTGTGCCTTGAAGGCGTGCCAGTGTTAGGTTTTTATTTCAGCTTTGTGCTTTCAGGCGTGCCAGAGTTAGGTTTTTAACTTGAAACAATTTGTATGTTTGCAACAAATTTACTTTGTAGTTCTTTTATTTCATAAAAGAGGCTTTGCAATTAATCACATCATACGAAGATTCTAAATGAAGTAATCAGATAGTACTAGTTATATAGCTATATTTTCCACACTTTTGTAATGTTTGTCAGTTACAGTGCATTTGTTGTGACAGGTTCATGTATAGTAAAAATATTGAGAAAAGATTAATAAAAGCATATGAAGTTCAACCATTTTGTCCTCACCTATCTGGAATTCCAAACATGATTAGAAAAACTAGTTTCAAAATCAAAACAATAACAAGGTTGTTTAAAGCATGTACTTGGGCCAGTCTGATTGAAATTACAGATCATGTATGTATTCTCATAATTAGCTCCAGTTGACAAGCCAACCTTGTCATCAAGACTGCCCGAACAGTTAAAGCCATATTCTTTTTATTACTTTTGTTAAGCTGCTATTGTGCGTGTTATTTGCAAGAACACATTTTTATGTACTCTAAATTATGTACAGGTACCATATTTTTTTTATTACTTCTGTTAAGCTGCTATTGTGCGTGTTATTTTCATTTCTTTAATTATTTGTTCTACACATTTTTGTAGGTGGATCCAAATGCAAAAACACTTAGGAAGAAGTCGTTCCCGTATATTAACGATTGGGCAGAAATATTTGGGAAGGACAGAGCTACGGGAGAAAACGCACAATCCTTTGATGATGCAGCCAATGAAGTTCCAGAGCATGACATGGAGGACCAACCGGACTCTGATAATGAAGATGTTTCAGTACAACATAACCCACGCGAGGAATGCCCAGGCATTCACATGGGTTCCACTTCAGGTACGGAGTCCGGGTCCCGTGAAAGGGCAGATAAGAGGCTGAAAAATGGAAAAAAAAAGGGTGTTGGTCACTGGGAGGACCGTTTTTTGGATATCATGCAAACTTTTTCCCAAAAATACAAAAGAGACCTTGAAAGGTATTGCTTGTAGTCTTAGGGTTGCGTATGAGGAGGAAAAGAAAAGGAATGCGGTGTTTGACGCATTGTCTGATTTGCACTTCCTCTCAAAAGAGGATAAAATGGTTGTGACAATGCGCTTATGTAAGAACGCACAGGAGTTGTCCATGTTTTTCAGCCTATCCATGGAAGATAAAGCTATCATGGTCAAAATGATGCTAGATAGACGTTTGTAGGAGGTATGCGCTTGTGTATGGTTGCAGAATGTTCTAACTTTGTTTGATGGTAGGCTTTGCGAATGAACCTTAAACTCTTTTGTGTGATGGATTTGGATTGTTGTTCTTTTGTGTGATGGATTTGGATGATGGTTCTTTTGTAGAATGGATTTGGATGTGGTTCTTTTGTAATTTGGAATATTTGTATTAATTCCATGTTATTTGAATTTGTATTAATGATATTAATTCTACGTGGTGATTACAGGGCAAAGTTACAATTTACTCACTTGGGGTGAATTTGGATTAATGTATTCTTGGTTTGTTTTAATATTTTTTTTATGAAACGAAACGAAGATAATTGCGCAAAGAAGACCACAATAACACACAATACTTTGGTGCAATAGTTCAAATCAAAACAAATGTGAACCTTGAACAATAAAACAGTCCAAACACAACATCCTACGAAACCAATATAAAACAAAGATGACAATAGAACGACATTGACTGGCACAAAAGTACGAACATATAAGATAATGCTACATTGATGGACCTATTTCCACGGCCAATCGAACGTGTAATCCTTAGGAGTGGCGGAACATGCAGTGGATACTGAATTTGTCTCCGATTCTTCGGGACGCGTATGAGAGGAGTTGTAGTATGTTTGCTGGTTAACAGATCCATCTGTTGAACCAGTCTGGATATGGAGGGATGGATTTTTTTTTTTCGCGAGTGAACTCATACCCATAAGAAAGCCAGGACGCGGTGGCCTATGTTTACGTGGGATGTCCTTTGAACTCGCACGACCATGTTTTGGGGTATACTCTTCCACATCTATAATTTCAACACCTTTGTTGCGGCCATCTGTTGCATTCCTATCGAGTTCATTGTCACTGTCAGACAAAATATGATACTCAAAAGGAGGTACATACGGTGGCTCCACTCGAAACAATTCGACAATCTTGTCATGCTGGGGATCACCTTCATTCATGTACGCTAACGAAAATTCATCCCACTACATAAACAAAAAAAAAATGTATTTAACTTTGCAATGTTAAGATTGATAGAATCAGTTGAATCACAAAAACATTGATAAAACTCACCCTTAGCAACTCATACCAAGTGTTGTCCGAACAATGGTACTTGTTTTGGCCTATGTCGTACTGCACGCCATCCTTCAGTTTAAGGGATGTCAAAACGTCATGGCGTTTTGCTAAAAGACCAACGCGGCTGTTGATGTAATCCGTGTTAAAACGTTTTTTAAGTACGAATTTATTACTTTCGTGGTATCTGCAATGAACTCATCGTTAGCTGTAAAAGGAACAAAGTGACCACACAACTTATCGTCAAGCAAACAATTGATCAAAAACTCATCCAACTTTGTTGTCCAATGGAGGTCGTACAGATAGTCGGCCTGCACTACACCAAAGTTTGGAGCCATCGCAATTTTTTAAATTAAGCCGAGTAATTTAGATTTTTTTTTTTTGGTAAGAAAACTAAGCTTTCTACTTCCTTCTATGTTTGTGGAGGTCTCTATAATGCAGTGGGTGTATAAATAGGAAATATCGTGCTGAGGATGTGAAATGCATTGTCTAACGTTTACACATGGTAAAGATGGTCGTCAGGATGTGTAGTCCAATCTAATCAATATTGCAAAAAAAAAGTTGCAGTTTACCTGTAGACATGTAACGTGTTGTCATAGCACGTTAATTCAATTTTGAATCTTTTGACCATATTCAGCAGTTGAATGGTCAATTCAGACACTATTTTGTGCATCAATATTCTTGCAAAGCAACAAAAAAAATTACTGTTTGGTCACATGCAAGAATCTTGTGACAGCTATTTATATAAAAGAAAAAAATAAAGTACGACAAAGCAACAAAATATTAATTAAAACCACAGTTGCGTTACAAATTGTTGTTCCACATTAAAGGACATACAACAAAGTCACATGCAATGTAGTTATTTCATGATATACATCCACGCAATTGAGATTAGAAATAAAATGAATAAAAATCTATTCTTCTTCTTCAATTGAGCAATATCTTTTTTCAGTTTCTTCAACTTTTTTTTGTACGTCTCCTTCTCTTGTAGTTCACTTGCACATTCGACATTTTGATGAGTTGTTTCCGCTTCTAACTGGTTTACCTTACGCAACAAATCGGGAATTATTTCTTTTGATCTTGCATACATAGGAGGGTTAAACCAATTTCAAAAGGTACAACCATTTTCGCTACAATCCACGTACCTCCTACCTGGGTTGGCAGGGGTCCATGAAGTTTGTAGTCGAGCCACTTTGCCACAAAAACAAAAAACACCGGCTTGTCTCCTTGTTGAACTTGAAGAGCTCATTATTTTGTGTACTTGAAAAAACAATAAATTCAAACCATAGACCACATATAAGTGACAAAAACTATAGATCATTATAAATGCAAACAATATCTACTTCAAACAATAAATCTACTTCAAACAATAAATCTAAATTCAAACAATTAAAATACTAAAGACAAAAACTTGGAAAAACAATAAATTCAAACAATAAATTGACCGAAGGGAACCAAAGATAAGTGACAAAAACTAAAATCAGCTTCACTCAAACCATAGACCACAATATTTCACAAAATATAAGTAACTCAAATCTACTTCCAGCCCCGCATCATACGACAATGGCAGGTAAAAATAGTTTACAAGCTACTTAAAGATCAGTTTACAATGGAAGATTAAACCTTGCAACTAAAAGCTCCAAAAAAATTGATACAACGACATTCACAATCAAATTATGACTGTAAATCTAGGGCAAAATCTTGCTGAAATTATGTGTGCTTAAATAGAAGGGCTTCAATGATATTCAAGCAGAGCTAATTGGATGCTCGGGTCATACAACCTGAATTGTCATTATTGTAATGTAATAGAGCTACAATAACAAACATGTATCACCCACATACAATCAGATTCTAGACTACAACACCTCATAATTGTGGCTAAAAAAAATTACCATATTCCTGGCCTTTCTTCCTGATAACCATCTATAGTGTTCTACGTAATTATATAGACAAAAAACGTGATGACCATTATACCATATCATCGAGAAGCTACCATAGACATTGCAGTTAATAGAACCTGCCAAATATTCAGAAAAAGATCACTAGGATTGAGCAATTAAATACGTATTCTTCCGAATGTCACCCTATTATATACTTGATTAGTTCCAGTTCTAATTTCAGTAGATGAAAGATTTGCTTCCACGTGCACAATCGATAACCGCGTGGCAGTAATTCAATCGACAAATGCGCTCGACATTTATGTTATGCCTTATTTCCATATCACAGTAACACATTGTCCTTCATAAGACACATCAAATCAAAACAAGGCAATTCTGCAATTAAAATAACTCAGTTCACACAAATCGCCATCACATAGTCATCTCTTTCAGTTCAAAACCCACCTCTCATGCTTGTCCTTTTAGCACTGAGCTTTTCAGAAGAGAAGTGCATACAAAATCCATAAGAACCACATGAAATTCATAGTTAACTACTCACCAGATCCATTAATTTTACCAACACACATCTCAGAAATAAAAAATAAAAAAAAACGCCACTAAATACGGACCACATGCAATTAGGTTATACACAAACACGGCACACCAAAACCAAAGCGAAAAAACAAAAATACACAAGCACGTCACTCATCGGAGTTTGATTAACCTAAAATTTACAGAACGATAGAGGAGAGAGCTTACCGGCGCCTCCTGATGCGATTCGAACGACTGCCCTGCCGCCTGAAAAATCTTTACTGAAGAGATGACGAATCCCGCGACCGTGGACAAAGATTTAGTCAAACGAAGGTAGATCTTTGGTTCCGGCTTATAGGGTTCGAGTTTTTAGGGTTCAAAAAAAATTTCAGATATGTTCTGATGAGATCCGTAGTTTTTTTTTTTTGGTGAGGGTAATTTTGTAATTTTTTGTACACAACAATCTTTAGTAGTTAACACCAACATATTTTTATCATGGCTGGTAAAAAGAGATAGGATTGGACTAAAGCAATATCAAGGCTAGTAAATAAGAGATACAATCTGACGTGGCAATTTCAATAAATTATTTTCTCTAATCCTGTCTTTGGTAGTAAACGAGGCCTTATAACAAAGTTTATGTGGAGTGGGTCCACTACATTTACGAATCCGGATGCACCAGTAAAACATATTATTAGTTATTACAAATTAAAAATGCTCATTAACAAATATTTATACATTAAATATTTTAATAATTTTATTTAAAAATTCAATTTGACTACAATGTGATTTTATAAAATAATTATTTGAGTAAATTTTATAATATATTTAAAAATATATGTGAATAATAAATAATTATAAAACTTATATTTTTTTCATTAATTAAAATAATTTTTTTTTTTTTTTTTTTTTTTTTTTTT
>CACSLK010015970.1:1070659-1093510 GCA_902706635.1 Striga hermonthica
TTTATTAAAAAAGGCTAACTCTTGGATTTGGCCCAATAAATTGCAACACTTAAGGGCCGAAAATGTCTTTGATAAGAAGATGGGTCGAATTTTGACGGCCAAAATACATAACTGTCCTAGTTATAAAATAAAATTCCATGAAAGATGCAAGATAGAGTGAATTCCAAATATGCTTTATAGTAAGTTACATAAATTCAAAATTCAAGCCCTAGTTATACCGAGTTCAATTTAAATTCTTTCTCTCTATAAAACCCGATCCCTAATTCTTTCTCTCTGTACCAAGCCCTAATCCGAAAATTTGCCTCCCCTTCAACCATTGCTCTACCTCTCCGCGGAGAAGGCGGCTCGCGCCGGTGTGGCCATGGGTCGTCTGGCCCGCTCTCAGTCCCTTCTACCATGGAGAAGCTTCAATTCCTTTTTGTCCATGGTGGTGTCTGCAGGGGAACGAGGGATGGGGAAGATGGTCGTCGCTACAGTTCCTGTCTACCGCACTGGTGGTGGTCGGGTCCGAGGCTTGCGACCGGGTGCTCCCCTGGATATGAGTTGTCTCTGGTGCTGAGAAGGACGGGTCTGACGGCGGTGGGTATCAGCAGTCGCGGTCGGTTTGGTGCGGGGGCGTCATGGTTGGCAGGTCTCTCAGAGCTGCTCAGGGGTTGCACCTCTGGACGGGGTCTTGGGCTGCTCTGCCCTGCTCTAACCAACCGTTTTTTGGATGGTTTTGAGCTCGTGCTCGGGCAATTGGCATGTTTCCTCATTTGGGGCCTCCCGGGGTGCCGTCTTTTTGGAGGTGTTAGAAGAGTTTTCAGTCGGTTGGGGAGGGCTCTTGTCTAGTTTAGTTTATTAGTTTGATGTTTGTTGTGCGTGTGTTGTGGTTTGTGTGTTGGTGTTGTCTTGGTTTTGTTTTTGTGTTGTGTGCTTGTGTGTTTGTGTTTGGACCTCCTTTTTTGGGAGTTTTGTTTCTCCTCTTGTAGGAGTTGGCCTCTCCTCTAGTAGGAGTTCTGTTTTTTCGGTTTTATTGTGGGTGTGTCGTGGCATTTAGGCTCCTTCGGGATGTCCTCTCATTTCGGCCATTTGGCTACCGTCTTCGGCTGCTTTGGCCGTTCTATGTGTTGTAATTATGTGTTATTAATGAAAGTCTATTGTTTGGAAAAAAAAAAAGCCCTAGTTATAAAATAAAGTTCCATAAAAGATGCATGATAGAGTGAATTCCAAATATGCTTGAATAGTTAGTTACATAAATTCAAAAATTAAGGATAGAGTGAATTCCAAATATGCTTGAATAGTAAGTTACATAAATTCAAAAATTAAATTAGTAACTGCAATGTTTCTTTCTCCTTCTCTACTTCTTTTCTCTCTTCTCACTTGTTTCGATTTTTCTTCTTTTCTTTTTCTTCTTCCTTCTCTCCTTCTACTTCTTCTTCAAACGTCTAACAACAAAAAATAACAACAAAAAATATTAACCAATTAGTTATATTCATAAATAAAAGTTAAATTACCTAAAAGCAATAGAAAGATTTATTAAAAATAAAAATAAAATAAAATACATACAGATAAATTATAGTCATACAAGAAATAATATAAATACGAATAACTCACAAATAATAAATTACAAACCAAAAAAAAAAAACAATATGAAAACAATAAAACAATAACATAACATTACAAAAAGGGTATTACTATTTACCGCCCCTTATTACTAGTCATCGTCCCCTTGGACGATTTTGCCCTTCTCATTTTTTCTCTCCATCAGAATGTCTTCTTCATCTGAGGTAAATTTTTTTTTTTGTTCCGTCCGGCCGGCGAAACCAGACGTCACCGTCCGTGTCAAACCGACCAAACCGGACGACATTAATGGCGTCCGGCTGGTTCGGCCGGACAATGCCGACCGCATGCGGTAATCAGGACCGTACGGACCTGTCCGTGTCCGGACAGACCGGCCGTACGGCCCAATTGGTGTCCGACGGCGATGGCCGGACAGAACCCGGTCCGTCCGGTCTGACCGGCCGGACACCGCTTTTTTTTTAATTTATTATTTTTTTTAAATAATATTATTAGAATTTATTTTGTTATATAACTTATTTTAGGAATTAGAAATTATTATGTTATAAATACGAAATAATTATGTTATAAATTGGACGTTAGATATTATCGCTTTAGGAATTAGAAATTATTATTTTATCGATTCGAAATAATTATGTTATAAATTGGACGTTAGATATTATCCTGTTAGGAGTTAGAAATTAATTAGATTTGTTTATCTATAAGTTGAACGTTAGATATTATTATGTTAGGAGTTGGAAATAATTATGTTATAAATTGGACGTTAGATATTATCCTGTTAAGAGTTAGAAATTAATTAGATTTGTTTATCTATAAATTGAACGTCAGATATTATCGTGTTAGGAGTTCGAATAATTATGTTATAAATTGGACGTTAGATATTATCCTGTTAGGAGTTAGAAATTAATTAGATTTGTTTATCTATAAATTGGACGCTAGATATTATCATGTTAGGAGTTAGAAATTAATTATATCTGTTTATATATTGTACAATCGAAATAATTATGTTATAAATTGGACGTTAGATATTATTGTGTTAGGAGTTATAAATTATTATGTTATAATTTGAACGTCAGATATTATTGCGTTAGGAATTATAGATTCGAAATAATTATGTTAATAAATTGGACGTTAGATATTATCGCTTTAGGAATTAGAAATTATTATGTTATCGATTCGAAATAATTATGTTATAAATTGGACGTTAGATATTATCCTGTTAGAAGTTAGAAATTAATTAGATTTGTTTATCTATAAATTGAACGTTAGATATTATCGTGTTAGGAGTTCGAAATAATTATGTTATAAATTGGACGTTAGATATTATCGCTTTAAGAATTAAAAATTATTATGTTATCGATTCGAAATAATTATGCTATAAATTGGACGTTAGATATTATCGTGTTAGGAGTTATAAATTATTATGTTATAAGTTGAACGTTAGATATTATCGTGTTAGGAATTAGAAATTATTATGTTATAGATTCAAAATTATGTTCTAAATTGGACGTTATATATTATTCTGTTAGGAGTTAGAAATTAATTAGATCTGTTTATCTATAAATTGGATGTTAGATATTATCGCGTTAGGAAATAGAAATTATTATGTTGTACAATCGAAATAATTATTTTATAAATTGAATGTTAGATGTTATCATGTTAGGAGTTATATATTATTATGTTATAGATTATAATTTAACATGTTTTGAAATTATAAATATTGTAATATATTGCAGGTGTCATTGGAAGATTTTGGAAGAGATGGTATTGATTACAGTTCCTCTTTCGATCAACTACATTCTTTGTTAGTGATCAGACTGCGATTAATGATGCAAAAAGTACGGCACTTCTGAATGGTTTCGATTTGATTATTTCGAAACACACAAAAGGAGGAACGTTGAAGATCTTGAAGTGCAAACGCGGCGAACGTTATAGAGGCAAGAACGTAGATGTTGCTTCTAGAAGTTCGAAAACCAACATGTGTCAGTGCCATTTTGAGATAAGAGTAAAGCGGGTGCTCGGAACGCAATTCTGGATGATCCACAAGTGTCAAAACAAAGAGAAGGGCTTCCACAATCATTCATTTATTGTGTATCCCGAGGGCCATCGACAGTCGAGCAGCATCAGTCAGTCATCAAAAAATATTATTCGTGATATGACTGCTGCGCATGTGAGACCAGCAAAGATTTTGGCCGCTATCCAGGAAAAAAATCCTGGAGATCACGCTACTGTGCGACATATATATAACTATAGAGACAGGTTGTGCAAGAAAAGTTTTGAGGGTAGAGACGTTACTACCTAGCTTCTACATTTGGCTAGGAGCAGCAGCTATATAGTTTATACAGATGTTGATCCGGACACAAATGCCTTGACACACATATTCATGGCCCATCTCGATTCAGTCAGACTAGTCCGGACATATTATTTGTATGTCGGCATAGATTCCACCTATAAAACCAACAGGTGTGTTAATTTATAAATACGTTATTAGTATGAATTTAAATTAATATGTTCGATTAAATTTTATGTGATTTTATTTTTTTTCTTTTGGTACAAGATGTCGTTGGTCGAGATGATTGGCATGACTCCGTGCAACAACAACTTCTTGATTGCGTACGCACTCATGAAGGACGAGAAAGAGGCCAGTTATGATTGGGTTCTCCATAAGCTGAGACTTCTGATAGGCTCTAAGGTAAGAATAAAATATTTAATATTTATTTAATTAGTAATAAAAGTATTTTGTGCAATATAGTAAAAATATTTCAGCAATTTTTGCTCTATCTCATTAATATTTCTGTATTCGCCGCTGCTCAGGAAAAAATATTTCAGCAATTTTTGCTCTTTCTCATTAATTCACTGACAGAGAGTTAGGCTTAATGACTCCTATTAGGAGGAACTTTCCTTAGTCTGCCACTTACTCTGCACGTGGCACATCAACAAGGATGTGGAAGACAGAGTCTACATGCTGTTTGGAAAAAATAAAAAATTAGCTCAGAGTTTCTTGCGCGGTAGGTGGAAGGCGATTTCCGATGCCAGTACGGTTGATGAGTACGACACTGCCGTAGCTCAATTGCGTGTCAAATACCGGAATCATCCAGAAGTGTCACAATATGTCGAGCAGACACGGTTAGTCCATAAGGAGAAGTTTGTGAAAGCTTGGACTAACCGGGTAACACATTTTGGCAACACAACTTGATGTAGGGTGGAGAGTGCACACTCTGTGTTGAAGTGGTGGCTTCACACGTGGACCGGCGCGCTCGATACAGTGTGGCAGAAGGTTGATGCGGAGATCATGTTCCAGATGACTGGAATAAGGTATATTCCTTATTTTTAACTGTGTTAGATCGTTTCACATATATTAGAATTCTGGGTATTTCGTTTTATTTATAAAAATAAATATAAATAAAAAAAATCCGACCAAAATGTAATATATAAAAAGTATATTTTATTTAATATTTATAATTATTAATATAAACAAACACTATTATTATAAATTAAACAATAATAAATACTAAATATATTAATAAGTGCACAATATTGTTATTACTACATTAACTATAATATTATGTTTTGTAATATATTACCCGGACAACGCTTGAGTCTTCGAGACTTAGGAGGCATACGGGGTTTACGGGATTCCCTTTCGCGTGCTTGAAACTGAGGGTCTCGCATTACTGTCTGGACATATTGAACTCTGAGCTGACGAGAATGCGAGATTTGAGCTATGAAGTTTACGAGCGCTGCGGTTGTGTATTGCTTACCGCTCATGGAATTCTTTGTGCCTGTACGCTTCGTACGACATCTGATTCTGACCTTTCGATTGAATTGAATGATATCCACGAGTTCTGAAGGACACTAGAGATGTTACAGCCAGGTAAGTTAAGGTTAATATTTCATTTACAATTTTCTACTTTCTGATTCATTGTTAATTACAAATTAAAGTACATTACATTGTTAAATTCATTGAATTTTTTTTACCGTACACTTGTAGGGACAGATCACCAGAGCCAGGATAACTAGAGTGCATGGACAGTTGTTGATGTATTTCGGATGTTTGTCCAAGAGGTTGAAGAGGGAGATCCTGTGACGATTCGCTACATGAATCACCTCATGTACGCTCAGCTATACCCGGAGCAACAAGTTTATGCAGAACCTGAGGTTAAGGAAAATACGCGAGGTTGTCCCAAGAAAACTGATTCAACTAAGCGTAAACCATCGCGCTGGGAGTACAGGGATAATTCGAGAGTTCATCCGGTGGGCCGTACAAGCACTTTTTCGCGCGGACCGACAAACACATTTTTGCGCAGAACGGCAAACACTTCTTCGTGTGGAACCACAAGCAGCCAGTCTTCTCAACCGTCACAATAGGCACCACAAGGTGACATATTTTTTTTCTTTTTATATACAACTGAACGTTAATTAAAGTGTTAATATAAATTATATTATATAAATTGTGACGTGAAATTATTATTATGATGTTTCAGCTGGTATGTCGACAGATATATCTGGTTTTGAATACCGGAATAGTATTCCCTGGCATATGTTGGAGCACGTAGTGAGCTACTTGAATGTGAAAGCGGATTGTAACTGTGGATTTCGGGTTTTAGCGAGTTACATTTACGGGGACCAGGAGATGTGGCAACTCGTACGAGAGAACCTTGCCAATGAGATTTACAACCACCGTGAGTTGTACGAGTATATCTATTTCAGGGATATCGACCCCAATCTCGTTCGAATAAGGTGGGACAGGGCCCTTGTGGCCGACATCACTGGATGGATACTCCATTCGACCTATTCCCTGTTGCAACTCTATTTAATACGGCTGTCATTTTGTTATGCTCTGGTCTTGATGGTAAACAGTGCAACCAATTAAGTTGGACAGTATTGCCGCTCTCTGCACCATCGACGGCTACATGAGCACGACGTGAGATTGGATCTGTCATCTTGGTTGCTATGCACACTACATTCGTGTAGATTTGACTCCTGATTGTCCATTACCACCTATTCATCCTTTCTAGTTCAGGTACCGAACTAATTCAGTTCAGGGTTGGGAGAATCAGTACCAGCGTAGGTTGTAATTCTGGTCTGAGGAACAAAATATTCCTTGATGAATAAAAGACGAATATTATTCAGTTGTCGTTATTATTTTTATTGTCATGGAATTGTGGGTAATGTCATAAATTTTGAACAATAAAAAATGAGCTAAAACAGGGGCTAAGGATCGTTTTGATATAGAGTGCACGAAAAATGGAGCTAAAACGAGTACAAACGCGCAAAAATAAAACAGAATCTGTTAAAGTCGCGAGTCGTTACTTCATGTTGCGAGTCGCGAGATTCTGGCACTTTGGTTCTGTCAAACTTGCGACTCGCGACTTCATCTCACGACTCGCGACATTATCTCGCGGCTAGCGACTCGCGAGTTTAACAGAGCCGAAACAGCGAAATTCGCGACTCACGACTTCATCTCGCGAGTCACGACTGTACTCGCGACTCGCGACTTTGTGTCGCGAGTCGCGAGATTCTGGGTTGCACTGCGCCACACTATGTTTCGGGCTCGTCCGAACTCGGAATTGAGTTCTGTTTATTCCTACGCGTCGCTAACGAACCCCTCTATCCAATTATACTCTCGAAAACAACTTTTCATGCAGAGTAAATTTGCACTAAACTCCCGACCTACAATCCCCACACGACTCGTGTGGAGTAGCCGAACCATATATTTTTTATCACCATTTCTCATTGATTATGTCAACCATCATTGTTATGGAATATTTGAGTTCAAATAATGTAGTCTAACAAAAAAAAAAAAAAAGAAAAATACACACCAATCTGATTAATGTTTTACAATAATAAAAAAACATTCATTACATAATTATTTTGAATTGGCATAATCCGCCTTAAATTTAGCCAATTCATCTGCGTACCGCTGCGCCAGCACAAGATCATAACCTGTAAAATCCCGCAAGGATTTCGAAAAAAAGCTGGCAATACGGTCCACCCACTACAAAAAAATGGAAGGAAAAAAATATATGATAAATATTTATAAAAAAATAAAATTATTGTAATCAAATAACAACTACAATTTAGCATGAGACTTACATAGTCGCTGTTGGCACGCGTAGGGACCTCGTTCTGGTCCGGCAGATTCTCGCCCAAACATTTAGGATGGGAAACCCGACGGTACCACTGCATGTACTCCGCAGTCGCCTCTGCTCGATCATCTGTGATGACCTTATACATACTGGAGTTGACGATATGCGATACCGGAAACTGGTTCCACATAGATACTGCAGTGACATCAGAATGCTCAACCTTGTAGAGCCTCGACTCCCAAGGATGGCAGGCACTGATTGGCGTGAACATAGGGGGAGGGGCTGTCTGGACATACCCCAACTTCCGCAGAAACCGCACAGGAAAGTACGACGACGATATTGCGGTATCGAATTAAACCGCAATTAAGAGTCCTCGGCTCTATCTCATGCAAGCTAGAGGTGCCATATGAAAACCATTGCACTTGTTCACAATTGCATAAAAGTATTTATAAAATATTTATATTATTTTAAATAACGAGTAACTAAATTTAAATAAAATAACTTTACGTACATCGGAGGCAGTGAGCATGTCAAGTCTCCGACGGATGGCTATGAGACGCTCATCCTTCCTTCGACCCGCCGGTGGGCTCCACATCTGATATCGTGCAGAGTTGTTAGGACCGAGGGGTAGACGCCCCCTGGGGTCAGAAATCGGGGAAATACTCGTAAATCCAAGACTGCATAAGAGTCAAGCAGCCGGAAAGCTATTGGAGTCCCCTTTGCTGGCAATACCTAACTGTCGGTACAAATAGGCCAGCGTAGCCGATCCCCACGAGTAACCCCCAATGGAATCCACGCCGTTAAGCACCTCAGCTAGGAGCTTGGGAGTCACTCTACTACCACTCTTGTCGCCGAACAAGGTAGTAGAACGATCTCCGTCGAAAAGCGGCGATTCTAATTGAATCTTTCTGCAAAAACAATAGCCGGGACAACAACAACCAAATCCAGGCACCAGCCTCATCCAACGCCAACTGGTCTGTACCCCTAAATTTTTCTCCACAACGGAGCCTTCTCCCACAGAACCGCGCTGCCAGAACGTCCCAACGAGGTCAGCCTTACTGACTGAAAGTATATCCATGCAGTAAGCCTGACAAGCCTTTGTATCCGGCTCCTCAACTACCATGGATCCCTCAACAAGAATGTCCAAAATGGCCCGGACATCGTGCAGCATAATGCTCATTTCACCAAAAGGCAGGTGAAACGAGTTAGTATCTGGCTGCCGTCGCTCCACAAATGCAGTAAGCAGTGGAGTGTCCAAGTGGGCGTGCATGGAGTCTGCCAGATGTGACAGTCCAGTATCCTTGATCATATCAAGTGTCTCGGAAGACATATCACCTTGCCAATCTTTTAGATTACCAAATGCTTGCACTCTGTGATGGCATTTCAGTAAGCCTCGGCACTCTCCATTCCACAACCGGGAGGCTACGTGCCCTAGAAAGCTAGGGATCACACTGTCATCCATGGGCCCACCGGCCACTGGACCTCTAACGATCCAGTCTGCCTCACGATCAGTCCTAGATCATTTGCTAGTACCTGCATTAGAATAGAACATAATGTCACTAATAGTACCAATAACTTGTTATAATTAAGTCGAAATATTTAATGTCAAACAACAATAAATAAGTAAATTATTTACCTGAGGATCCAGTGCTAGCAAAACGCCCCCCAGCCTGTCGTGGAGGAGCAGGATGAACAGGCCATGAAGGAGCCGCAGGCCGCACAGGAACCATAGCCTGTGCAGGAATATCGTCATCGTCCTCATCATATGAAGATGCCGACTCGTCATAATCCTCATCCTGCTGAATGTCCGATGCTGGTGCTGGTGCAGGGGGTATCGAACTGCCTGACTGGCCAACAATAACATATCTATGTTGACTGAGATCGTACAGTGGTGGTGCACCATATCCCTGCTGACCAACTGGTACTGGTGGTGCACCATATCCCTGCTGACCAACCGGTACTGGTGGTGTACCATATTCCTCTGACCAACTAGTAAAGGTGGGCCACCATATCCCTGCTCACCAACCGGTAGTGGAGGTGCTTGGAGTCTCGAACTACCTGCCTGGCCAGTCTGTATCCTCCGAGCCTCTTGGATAATGAGTTGTCGATCCCGACGAGCAGACGCAGTTATACCCCGACGATTCGAGTGTCGGGGTCCAGAACCGTCAATATACTCATCGAACTCGTTGTCGTCCCAATCAGATTGTCCAGGTCTAGTAATACCCTAAATCACCAATTTAAAATAAAAATCAGTAAATATAATTTTTTTGTCAAAATTTTGTAAATATTTGTTTTTAAATTAAAATTTTAAAGTCAAATTTTAAATTAATGATAAGAATTGATTAATTTACTTGTTATAACGTCTTAAGTTAATATTAATAACTTATTAATCAATTTCAAGTTTAATAAATATTGTATTAACTATTATAATAGTAATTAACTAATATTCACTAATTTTTTATAATTATTATAATTAATATTTCATTATAATTTTTTTAATATATTTTTTTCTTTATTAATATAATATTTTTTCTTTTAGACTATAATTATTATTATTAAAGTAATATTTTTAATAATATTTAGTAATTTATTATTATTATGATAATTCATTAATTTTTAATCAAATAAATTATGTATTATTATTTATTATGATAATTCATTAATTTTAATTTTATTTATTTATTACTATTATTACTAATTATTCATTAATTTTTTATTTAACAGTATTTATTTTTATAAATTTTTTATTATAATAATATTTAATATTATTATTTTCATTATTTATTTATTAATATATTAAAAAAAGATGTCCGGCCGGTCCGTGACCGGCCGGGGGGCCCGGATTTTTTCCCGTCCGTCCGGCCCCCATAAACGGACATGTAGGGCAGCGTTCGGCCGGGTCGGGCAAACGACAAAACGGGCGACCGGTCGCAGTGACCGGTCCCCCCGCGGGCCGTACGGGATCGCCGACCGTACGACCCGAGCCGCGTCCGGATGCGCCGACCGGACGCGGCACAATTTTTTTTTTAAATACATATAAATTGTAAAAAATAAATAAATTACCTTGCTCGAGAAAAATGCTTTGCCGATGCCGTAGGATTTTTTCGACATTTTTTCGGATTTTTTTTAAGCTCGAATGGCTCTTTGAAGTTTCAGTTGTAGAGAGATAGAGAAAGTAGAGAGAGTATGAGATTTAGTTTGAAGGGTATTTTAGTAAAAAGGGGGAGGGAGTGGTAAATAGCGATTCACTTACAAAAAAATATTGAATGTGCAACAACAAAACAATAGCATAACAATTGTTGAGCAACATGAAAACAATTGTTAGTAAGTGTAACTTTCAAGTGGCAATATTTTTCGTATAAATTGTGGTTTATTATGACATGAAGACCACACCCACCCTAAGCTATTCCCCCTCTATTCATCCAATTTTCAAATTCCATAACAAGAGAAAGACCATCACAGAAGAACTAACATAAACGATTGAATGGTAAAGAGTTGCGTACCGAGACTTAAACGCCAGATCTGCTTGGTTGGTCGGTAACGAGGTGGGCAGCGATTGTGGACTAATGGCTCATGGCAGTCGGTGAATTGAAGGTGATGGTGAACGTATCAAACTTGATATATATATATATAAGAGAGAGAGAGAGAGAGAGAGAGAGAGAGAGAGAGAGAGAGAGAGAGAGAGAGAGAGAGAGAGAGAGAGAGTTGGGAACATATAAGAATGGTACATAGTGAAAGAAATGAGAATAAATCTGGAACATTGGATACACCATTTCAATGGTTAAGATTAAATCAAAATTTGGTTAATCATTAATAGAAATATAGTAATTTAGCATACACATTATGGTCAAATGTAAATATTTGTCCCTTAGTAAGGGTAAAATGGACAATACACAAAATAATTCACTCATCCACCATACAGTGGGCCCCACCCGAACCCACCCTGAACTTTCTCTCTCACACACCATCTCTCACCTAACTCATCCACTAGCCCGCACGTTAGCTCACGGCCACCATCCGAAGCCAACTGCCACCCTCCGCCAACCGCCGCCGCCTCCGACTCCGCGTAATCTCCACCATTTTTCGTCTCCACCATCACTCTCGCGTCATATATAAGTATATCTCCCTCTAAATGTATTTGCTCGTTTTCAATTTCTTTTTCAAAGAAGGCCGGCGGCCTCTCTTCTCCGGCGAACTCAAACCAGGTTCCGGCTGACGTTTACAGTCTGACAGGAGTTCTCCATTTGCTCGTTTGTTCCTGTCATTCATCGACGACGATGTCGATTAATAATTTTAAAAACCAAAATCAGAAATTCACCTAATTGCTACTCTCAATCAAATTAGCGACGAGGTTAGGCTTTAGGATGCACCACCAGAGTCAATCTGGTGTCATTAGCACGTCACCAAAGGTCACGGACCTGGGCACTTCCGACAGATTGGTGTGAACGACAAAGATAAAGCGCACGTCACCAAAGGTCACGGACCTGAGCACTTCCGACAGATTCGTGTGAATGGCAAGGATGAAGCCCTGATGTGAATAGAGACTTAATTTTGAGAATTGGACATGTGGCAGGGACTTATGTCAAATTTTGAACGACAAGGATGGAGCGTTGATGTGAATAGGGACTTAACTATATTGCAATTGAGTTCTTATGTCAAATTCATATTTTATTGAACCTTAGTCAATGCACAATACTAATAATTAATTTGCACAATATTAATACGAAATTATTAAAAAATTAATAGAGACACAATATTGGCAAGTAAATTTTTAAAAACAATGCCGATATTGAACTAAAATAACTGGATGTTTAATAGTGAAAATAAATAATCGAACTGATATATAAAGATTCAGACATAAACTTTTAGACTGCTTAGTTTCATTCTCTCTCGTGTAGGCATACAAATACTAATGTGCAAGTCGTCTAACACTATTGTGCATCGTCTTGTCCGCTATTGTGCATCCTGAATCGACTGGACTTTTGTCTTAAACCAAATTGGATCTGAAACGAATTATTTGGTTTATTCGAACGGTTAACCGAAATACGATAATTATTAAAAATAATTTATTTTTTATGTTAAAACATAATTAGTATTTTAATTTATATTTTTGTTTGTTGAAAAATAAATAAATATTTTTATGTAAAAAATATGTAAATATTAATGTGCAATCTAATATTTTTTAACGTATAACTCGTCTAACACTATTGTGCACTCACAATGCATCCTTAATCCGTTGAACGTTTGTCTCGAACCAAATTAAAAATAAACCGATATATTTAGTTTATTCGACTGGTTAACTGAGATATTTAGTTTATTGAATTGGTTTATCGAATTAACCAAAATAATCATAATAAAATTATTTAATATGTACAAAATATTTAGTATTTTTAATATATGTATATATATATATTGGCTTTGCTGAAATGAATAATTTTGTATATAAAAAATATAAATTCAACACCGATCCCTAAAGAATATAATTGAATGTAATAACAAATAATCGATCAAAATAACTGAAATTTTAAAAGTAACAAACATATATATCTACTGTCATATAAACATTTAATATAAACATTCAGTCTGAAAATCTTAGTTTGGCCGATTTTGGCCACTACTGTGCAGTCTATCAGAGATTAATGTGCAATTCATCTAATACATAATGTGCACTGTTTTGGTCACTATTGTGCAGCTTGAACATATTGAAATTTTTTACTATATAGTATCGTTCTGCAAAGAAATCAAAGGTCGTGATATTCTCCGCCAAGGTCGTTTGGTAAAAGATCGTGATATAACGAGTTATTTTCCTATGAATTAATGTGCATTTTATTTATTAATAATGTGCATTTATTATTTTAATATAGTATTAAATTTTTGATAAATCACAGATTCAACCCACGAACTAAATTGTAATATAGTTAAAATTTTAAAATTTGCATCTCAGTCCTTGTAACTAATCGAATTTTCAAAATAAAACCCCCCAAACCCCAAAACCATTTCTGCCACCGTCTCAGCCCACAACTACCGTCCTTGCGGTAGGTGCTCCACCCCGTCAGGCTGAGAATTGTGAATCCTTCGACGGTCGATGCGTCCTCATTTAGTTTCGATTTAGTTTTCATCGATTTTGACATGTTCATCAATTTCGTGTTCATTGAATTTTTGGTCGCCGTCATAGTTCGTGCTGGTACGACCACCAATCGCCGTGAATCGAAATTTAGTTTGGCGACCGCGACGGGAAGGAAATTACCCTCTACACTTGCAAACAACGGCAGCGACAACACATGATTCCACGGTGATGTCAACAGTTTGTCTATCAAATTATTGTTCGTAATTTTGCCTATAAACCTTGTTCGTAATTTGATCGATTTTGTTGAAATTTTACCGTCGATTTCTCAAATGTGCTCGATTACCATGTCAGACGACTGCTTCAAACTCTTGAAGTTGTCATAGAGAGGTTGTACATGTGCAACATTTTGGATGTGAGCGTTGGTCATCGATGAGGATGGGGGCGGCTGCTAGCGGCGCGATGGTCACGATTGGATGGTCGTGGACGGCGACAGTGAACAGCGGTAGAGAGGTTCGACGGTGATGGGCTGTGTGTATTGTTTGTGTATGAGAATGAGAGAGAGAGAGAGAGAGAGAGAGAGAGAGAGAGAGAGAGAGAGAGAGAGAGAGAGGGAGGGAGGAGATGGAGAGACGTATGTGGTGTGACTATGGGGTCCACTGATTTGATGGTGGTGGCGGGGGAATGCAGTATTGCTCTTATGAAAATAAGAATATTAGTTTTTTTGTTTGTTTGTTGGATGATCGGATTTAATGGTTGTGATTTATTCTTATTTATTTTACTGAGCACTATTCTTTAATGTGTATATATGTATATATATGTGTGTGTGTATAAGGAGGAAACTGAATCAAGTGAAATAAAGCAATAAAAAAAAAGAAACAAATCTAGTGAAATCAAGCATAAAAAAAATATATATAGAGAGCACATGGATAAAAATTGACCAAGAAAGAGAACATAAAAAGGAGAGATAAAAGGGGGAAAATATTGTAACTGAGATTAAAACTAAAAACTATACATTCAACATGAAATTGAGGAATGTTTACAGTAGATCGATGAGATACATCTTAGAGAGAGAGAGAGATGAAAGATGGAGCGATGAGAGAGAGAGAGAATGAAAGGAGGAAAAAATGAAAAAGTGAAAAGTACAGAAACCCTAATATGGGTAATTATACCTATACAAGAAACTAAAAGTGCTGTATTATAGAAGCACGTTTTTATCAAAGCTTAAACACTTTATAATAAAACTAATACTTCAATATCCCCCCGCAAGATGAGCATGATTATGGATGTTAATCATGTTCATCTTGGAAAGACATTGGTGAAATAGCTGAGGGCTGAGAGCCTTTGTAAGGATGTCTGCAGTCTAAGCTTGAGAGGAAACAAATTGAAGGTTGATGATGCCTTTAGAAATCTTTTCCCTTATGATGTGGCAGTTAATCTCTATGTGTTTGGTCCTCTCATGATGGACAAGATTCTTAGCAATTGAAATGGCTGATTTGCTATCTGAAAAAATGAAGACAGGAAACTCATGAGAAATGTGCAGATCCTGAAGCAAGTATAGTAACCACTGTGCCTCACAAGCAGTTGAGGCAAGGGCTCTATACTCAGCTTCAGCTGAGGATTGACGAACTGTGTTTTGTTTCTTATTTCTTAGATTTCCAAGAGATCATGGAATTTCCAAGAAAGAAAACATAGCCAGTGATGCTCTTTCTAGTGTCAATACAACCTGCCCAGTCACTGTCACTATAACCTCTCAAATGTAAGTCTGAAAGTCTGGGATAGAGTATACCTTGGCCAGCAGAAGTTTTCAAATACCTGAGGACTTTATGGGCAGCAGCCAAATGAACCTGCTTAGGGTTAGATACATGTTGACTAAGGCATTGAATGCTATATGCAACATCAGGCCTAGTTATGGTCAAGTACAGCAATCTGCCAATTAACCTTCTGTAGCTAGTAACATCAATATCATCAGAGGTATCAAACAGAGAAGAAAGTTTCAAGTTGCAATCCATTGGTGTTTTAGAAGGTTTGGATGCCAGAAAACCAGTGTCATTTAGAATGTCAAGGGTGTATTTTCTTTGGCAAATGTGTATACCCTTGTCAGAATGAGCAAATTTCATTCCCAATATATATTTCAAAACACCAAGGTCTTTGATTGTAAAACATTTATTAAGATGAGATTTTACGGCCAGAATACTATTCAAATCATTTCCAGTGACAATTATGCCATCTACATAGACCAATAATGCAAGAATGACACTGTCAGAAACTTTAATGAATAGGGAGCAATCAACATCAGATTGTTTAAAGCCATATTCAAGTAAACACAAGGTAAGTTTTTGAAACCATTGTCTTGATGCCTGTTTTAAGCCATATAAGCTTTTGGTAAGTTTGCAAACCCTTTTATAAGAATCAGGTAAGTAACCAGGGGGTGGGAGCATGTAAACATTCTCATCCAAATCACCGTGAAGGAATGCATCATTGACATCTAATTTATGAATGGGCCACTGTTTAGCAGATGCAATTGCAATTAAGACCCTAACAGTGGTGATTTTAGCTACTAGAGAGAATGTGTCAAAATAATCAATGCCCTCCTCTTGTGTGTAGCCTTTTGCTACTAATCTAGCCTTATATCTCTCTATTGAGCCATCAGACCTATATTTAATTTTGTATACCCATTTACAGCCTATGCAGTGTTGATTATGTGGCAAAGAAGTTAATTCCGATATTTTAGTTTGTTCTAAGGCATGGGTTTCTTTTTGCATGGCTTCTTGCCATAAAGGGTTGGACAGTGCCTGTTTATAGGTCTTAGGCTCAATATTTTGAGTTATGGATGACGTAAAACAATGATGGGAATCAGATAATGACTGTGCAGATAAAAAATCACTTATAGGATATAATGTTCCAGAAGTTTCATCATGTGATGCCAGATTTGAGGAGTGAGGTATAGAATGATTGTAAATGTTGAGATAAGCAGGTGGCTGTCTGTTTCTAGTAGATCTTCTGACAATGGGTTGCTGTATAGGAAAAGAGTGGGTAGCATTTGGAATTGTTTGATTAGAGGTAGTGGGGATAGGTGAAGGTGAATGAATAGGTGAGGATATTGGTGATGTATGTGGGGATGGAGGAGAAATCACAGTAGCTGATGATTGTGGTTGCTGTTGTGGAATAATAGATGGAGTATTGAGAGTGATGTCATTGACATCAGGGATAGGAAAAAGGAGTTCTGAATGCTGATAAAGGGGAGACTGAGTTTTGAAAGGCAACACATGTTATAGAAAGAAACATTTCTAAAGATTATAATTTTCTTGGTATCAAAATTGTAAAGTCTATAACCTTTACAACCGAGTGGATAACCAAGTAAAATGCATTTGGATGCTCTAGAATCAAACTTAGATCTATTTGAATGCAAAGTGGATGCATAAAAGAGACAACCAATGACTTTCAAATGATTTAATGAAGGATCAGAGTTATATAAAACATAATATGGAGATGTTTTCAAAACAGATGAAGAAATTCTGTTGATAATGTGAGCAGCAGCACATACACAATCTATCCAAAATTGTAAAGGTAAATTGGCATGAAACATTAAAGCTCTAGCTACTTCTAGTAAATGTTGATGCTTCCTTTCTACCCTTCCATTTTGTTGAGGGGTTTCTACACAGCTAGTTTGATGTATTATGCCATGGTCAGTGTAGAAATCATTGAGAAAAAATTATGTACAATTGTTTGTTCTAATAATTTTGATTTTCTTATGAAACTGAGTACAGACAAGGTTGTAGAAATGAAGCAAGTATCTTTTTGTATCAGATTTGAAAGCCAAAGGATAGATCCATGTAGTTCTGTTATGATCATCAAGAATAGTTAAAAAATATTCATGACCAAAATGAGAAGGTGTAGAGAAAGGTCCCCATATGTCACAATGTATTAAATCAAAACAGGATGCAGCAATGCTAGTACTGATATTATAAGGTAACCTTTTATGTCTGCTGAAATGACAAACATCACAAGCATTATGCATAGCAAATTTACAAGATGCTGGTGAACATATGGACATTTGATACAGTTTATGATATGAAATATGTCCAAGTCTATTGTGCCACAACTCAGAATCAGACAACACAGAAAAAGAAGATACATTTGATGAAATCACATTGTGATTCTCAGAAAACAGGGAATTTCAAATGATATAAGCAATGCTGGAGCTAGCAGAACCAATCATTTGTTTGGTTTGTAGGTCCTGTATAATGCAAGAAGAGGAGACAAAATTGACAATGCAATTGTTAGTGGAAGTTAGTTTTGAAACATAGATTAAGTTGAAAGAGAATGATGGAACATATAACACATTGTCTAGCACAAGATTAGGTCCCAGATTAATCTGTCCCACATGGCTAGCACAAGTGTGTTGTCCATTTGGTAAGTTAATTTTAATAGATTTTTGAACATGAGTGTTAGTAAAGATTGAGGTGTTGAAAATCATGTGATCAGTTGCACCAGTATCAATAATCTAAGTATGATTTTGCAATTCAGAATTAATAAGGCATGTCATAGAGATACCTGACTGGTCAGAAATAACATTTGCCACATGAGGAGACATGGTATTGCCCTGCTTAAGCTCTTGTGATTTTTTAAACTCTAAGAACTCATTAAACAGAACATCAGTCATGGAAGGTTTAGCAGAAACAAATGAAGTAGGTGCAGAAGTAGACATGTTTGAAGAATGAGTGTGAGAGAGACTGGGATGAAACCTTGGACCTCTAGGACCTACACAATCAGGAGGATAGCCTATGATTTGGTAACATTTTTCAGTGGGATGATTGTAACCACAATGAGGACATTTGACTTTCTTTTTATCTTTGGGAGCAGTGCTTTTAAAATCTTTTGAGATTTTGCAAGCATGGCTACAGAATCAAATGACTTATTATGCAGAGACCTCTGACTTTCCTCTTGCAATAAAAGTGAATAGACAGTGGACAGTGATAGCAGTGGAGAAGAAAGTAAGAAATGACTGCGAAGATAGGCATAAGAATCATGTAAGCAAATTAAAAATTTCATGACCGAATCATTTTGCTGAGCAGTAGTCATAGACTCAAAGATGTGACAGGAACAAGAGTTCATAGCACCACAAATACATTTGAAAACAGGCCTGTAGGTAATGTATTCATCCCAAAGTGTTTTGAAATTGGTATAGTATTGAGTAACAGAAAGTGAACCCTGATCCATAGTACTAAAGATTTCTCAAGTTGAAAAATTCTAGGGCCACTACTCAATGCATACCTAGACCTAATTTTATCCCAAACTTCTTTTGCAGAGGTGAAAAATAAGAGAGATTGCCTGATGTCTTTGGAAATGGAGTTCAAGAGCCAAGATTACACAAGATTATTCGCCCTTACCCATGCAACATATTCAATTCGATTATTAGAGGGGCTAGGGGTTACCAGAGTACCATCAATGAAAGGCGACTTGTTCTTTACACTTAGAGCCATCTGAACAGCGCAGGACCAGGATATATAGTTGTCTCCCATGAAGAGGTCTGCAACAATCAAAGTACCGAGATTATCGCCGGCATGCAGGAAGTACGAGGAAGACGGATCGTCAGTCGGCGTGTGAGATGTGGATCCAGTCATCAGAAATCGAACAATAAAATCAAAAATAAAATCGCAAGGAATCGATCAAAATCGAGATCGAGATCCGGATCAGAGAGATCGAGATCGAAATCGCGAGTAGATCGAGATGTAAAAATGACAAATAACAGATCAAAAAATAAGAAATCGAAGAACGCAGCGGAAAAATTACTAGATCGCGAACAAGATCTGAAGAAACTCGGCGAATGATACCATATTGTAACTGAGATTGAAACTAAAAACTATACATTCAACATGAAATTGAGGAATGTTTACAGTAGATCGATGAGATACATCTTAGAGAGAGAGAGAGATGAAAGATGGAGCGGCGAGAGAGAGAGAGAGAGAATGAAAGGAGGAAAAAATGACAAAGTGAAAAGTACAGAAACCTTAATATGGGTATTTATACCTATACAAGAAACTAAAAGTGTTGTATTATAGAAGCATGTCTTCATCAAAGCTTAAACACATAAAAATAAAACTAATACTTCAATAGAAAAGAAGAAGAGAAGGGGAAGAAGAAAAAGATAAGAATGGAGAAAAATCGGCCCAGAAAAAGAAAACATAAAAAGGAGAAATAAGAGGGGAGAGAAGATGAACAAGAAAGGGGGAAGAAGAAAGAGAGAAGAAACGTGTAGAAGAAAAGAAGAGAGAGACAGAGAGAGAGAGAGAGAGAGAGAGAGAGAGAAGATAAAATAAACTGTTATTGTATACTAAATAAAATATTTAAATGTTAATTATAGGAATACAATCATAAAATTATGGAAACACTCACAACCTATAACAAAAACGTAATTAATACTTGAGAAAAGATAGAGAATGTCTTTAATTCAATTTTGACATCACTTTAGGCCAGATATATAGGTTCAAGACTTAGGCGGAAAATAACTAGAAAAAGTTCGCAAATAATTTTTAAAACGGTCGACGATGAACGATTTTCAATCGACTAAGAAAATAAATTTAAAAATAAGTAAGTAGATGAGATCGTCTACAAAAATATTTGACCTATTAGACTAATTAGATGAGGAGGCCTATATAATCATAATAAGTTTAAACGATCGATTGACAAGCAATTAAAATAAAATGACAATAAAATGCCAAAGAAACAGGTCGGAAACGGACTCGAAATATTCTACACAATCGAACCGAAGATTTACCGAACGAACTAACTAACAAATAATATTAATATCAATCATGCACAAAAGATATAAATACAATTCAATCACACTAAACGTGGGCATGAATATAAGAACGAGCACATAATAATAAATAAACGCAAGCAATAATAAAATGAAACACGAACAAGAAATAAACATAAGGACGAAGGAAATCACATAAATAAAACAAGCACATAAAAATCAATAGGTGCAAGCAATAATGAAATAAAAGCAAACGATAATGAAATGCAAGCAAGCAAAAACATAATAATACGAGAAATCATATAAATCGAAAGAGGCGCTACAGTTGCAGTGGGAGACGTTACTTTGCTTTTCAGTAGTAGTACTAGTTTGGTTTTGAGACATAGCATTTATATTTTGAGTTTTAGAAAGAATCTTATTTCAGTTTCTAGACCTTTTCATGGATGTTTTTTCTGCATCGTTTAATGACAAGGTTATTTATTTTTCATGGGAATCACTTCATATGTTCTGGTTATAGTTGAAAATTTGTATGTCCTTAAACCAAACTATCCCACAGTGCAAATCGGAACTGAGTAATGTATTAACTAAATCTAATAAGAGGAAGGAACCTTCGCATATGAATCAACTATATCTCTGGTACCTTAGGCTTGGGCACATCAACCTTAGGAGGATTTAAAAGCTGGTATCTAGAGGACACATTGGTCCACTAGAAGATAACTATCCAACTTGTTAATCGTGCATGCAAGGTAAGATGGCTAATAGGCCGTTCATGGCCAAAGGGTAGATGAGCGGAAATGTGCTAGGATTGATTCATTATGATTTGTGAGGTCCTATGTCGATCCAGACTAGAGGAGGTTTCGAGTATCTCATCACATTCATTAATGATTACTCGAGATATGGGTATGTCTACCTGATGCACCGAAAGTCAGAATGCTTTGAGAAATTTAAGGAGTATCAGGAAGTTGGGGAGAAGCTTCATGGAAAGAGTATCAAGTCACTTCAATCTGATCAAGGTGGAAAATACCACCTAGGAGAGTCTAGGACATACCTATCACAGGTTGGATAAAATCCCAATTAACTGCACCCAGTATGCCCCAGCAGAATGGCGATCCACCAAGAGCCACCGCGACGCGACAACAATAGCCACGGACGTCCTTGGCGCCCACCTCGCGCAACCCCTCGCCTGTAGCCGCAGCCTCTCAAAGATTTTTGGCTTTCGGTGACCCCCCGACGATGATGTGTGAACCACTGCCACTCGACGATGCTCCCGATAAGCTTATCCACGTTCGACGATAAGCAGTCCGACTGCCCAACGGATTCTGAGTTCAGACAATCTCCTACAACAAAAATCTACAACGTCTCAGAGTTTGCAAATTTGAAGTCAAAAGTTTTCAACGTTAAACCTTTAGATCCGTTGTACGTAGGTATATTGTTGTTGTTTGAATTCGTGACTTGTATATAACAAGATCTTCACAGGTCCCAACAACATAAGCCCTAAAATTCAAACTTTGAACAAAAATGAATTAGGCCAAGTACTCTGATACGACTTGTTGGAACTCTATGGGGAATGTCTTGTTCGTGCAAGTCACAAATTTCTCAACAAAGTAAACCTAAGTACAACGGATCTAGAGTTAGGATAGAACACTTACAGTTTAAAGATTTGTAGGCTTTGTATAGACTACACGGCATACAGGGTCGGATGAACAGCTCTGAGGTGTTTTTATCGCCTTTGTCCTTTTCCCACCGATGTGCCTGATGACGGTTCGCCTGTTGTCGGGTCATGATGTGTCCTCTACTACGCGTGTCGCAATTGCCAGCTCGTCAACGTGCCCACTGGGGTATTGCATGAATGTGGCATCTTCGTTTGGGCGCTTGGGCGTTGCGTGCGGCTAGGACAAGGCTTCTATCATGTGGTGTAGCAGGCTGCGGCTGGGTGCGGTGTGTTGGTGTATATACTGAAAGCTTGGCTTTAGATGTACTTACTAGATGTACTCACACTAAACCTGTTTGAATGAGAATCATGTTTAATTAAACAAGTCTATATTCTGTTGTTTTGCATAACCTAGATGAAAATGAACAACCCATCGAGAACGGTTGTAGTGTTAACCATACAACTGGTCTTGACTGATTAGTTACACTAGTACACTTTGTGTATTGATCAGATCCCAGAGAGGAAAAATGCATTACATACTGATGTCGTACATGAACTAGGCCTCGGTTAATTACTGCGTACTCTTAACCCGTAAGATATAAACATGCATGTGCATGCAGTAAATATTACTTTGATTCACTTTGGTGAGATTCAGTTTACTGGATCAATATTGTAACACCCCACCTTACTAGTAAATCAGAGTAGCGCATTTATTCGCAAAGTC
>CACSLK010015970.1:1095531-1106505 GCA_902706635.1 Striga hermonthica
TGCCGCTGTGTGCGGCAGCGCGGCCACAGTCGGCTCCGTGCCGACCGTTCGGAAATATTATCTGACCAATCTGACTTTAACTAACATGTTAAGACTTAAAATGGACATGAAACTGATTTTAACAAACAAAGGCTGAACTTGACTTCAAAACCGAAACCTTCGGCCGTGGCGCACTCGCTATGTGCGAGGCCTACGGCCCTCGGCCATCTCTCGGCCGAACTGAAAGGACATCGTCCGATCTAACTGTACTGAACTTAACATAATTAATTTGATCGAACATGACCTGAAAGTACACCGAACACATACTGAACAAGCAAGGGCCGCGGCTAACGCCCAAGCGCCGCCGACGGCTATTTGCCGTCCCTCGGCCAATCTTACTTATCTTCCGACAACTACCGCACACTTCAGCATGAATAATAAACTGAGACAGTTTAAGGACTAAACACACGGAAGAACTCGAATAACATTGAAACAATAGGCCTCGGCCCGCGGCTACCCCCACTACGCGCGATAGGCGCGGGGCGCCGGCTAGGGCCCTTTCATCGGCCATACTTCATCTTATCTTAATAATTTAATCATGCTGAACTATCAATAACCTTAACTGATCATTTAAAAGCTTATTGTTCGAAAGTTGTCGGAAGAAAACGAAAATTGTTTGGTGATTACTTTACTTATGCATACATGGACTTAGGTGCGGTTTTTAACATGATTTCTGAAATTCCTCCACACTATTAATCTGAAATAATCTTAATTACTTCAAACATGATCTGAGGAGACGTTTACCTCACCAATCGCTCGACGGAACTCGCAACAAACGTGTACTTAAAGCCTGGCGCTCGCCGTGCGGTAGCCTCTCGCCTTTGTCGTGCGATTGCTATAAAAATTGGGAGAATTTTGGATGAACTGGTTGCTGAGGGAAGGGAAGATATATGCTGAGCTTATAGGGGAAAATTGGGCAAAATTCTCCCAAGATGCACGCTTAAATAGTGGTTCGGCCGTGAGGTATTGGTGATGCTACTCATGCGTGGCCACCTTAGGCTTTTTCCACTTGTTTGAAGCTCACAACCCTTGTGATGACTAAGCTTACTCTAGTCTTGACACTTGCACCAAATTTATTGGTTGAAATCACTCTTAAGGCTTAAGAAAAAGGCCACGGTACTTAGGCAAATTTTTGGAAAAAAATCATCTTCACACACGGCTAATTAGGGTTTCTATGTGATTAATTTCAAATTAATCACTTAAATGATGTTTAATTGTTAAATTAAACATACTACTTAAATACCAAAATTATTTCGGACGTAAACGGTACGCCGAAAATAGATTTCGGTAATTCCGACTGAACTTAATTAATTCCGAAAATAATAAACGATAACGCTACTATATCGGAATTAAACATAATTTATACTGATAATATCTCGGGATATTACAAATATACTTACTGTTTTGGGTAATATTATTGTACGTAAGATGTGCTGTTAGAATATTTTTAAGGCCATCGTGTGCGATAGTTTGATAATGTCCCCGTGATGAGCTGATGAAGAATTATTATGTTAAATCTGGCCAGTGGAATTTATTTGGACATAATAATAATGGTATGAGTGGTACTAGTCTCGGTTATAGATGTTGATTAATTTAATTGTTAGTAATAAAATTAATTGATGGACATTATATCTTAAACACGGGGAGATAAATTGAGTAATTATTATTGGAGTCTCAAATATAATTCGGATATTAAATTGAGAGTTTATTCAATAATACTGCTTTAGTAAAATGGATGTATTATTCTTGTTTGGGTTCAGTAAGCCTGGCCTATAGTCTAATCTTAATAGAAGAAGCCAATTTAATACCTCCTTAGGATCCCTTTTGTAGTCTATAAATACATCACATCTCTTGGGATTAGGTGAAGTTTTTTTATTCTCACGCAAGACACACGCGTGCCGCCCCTATGTGCTCTCTTATCTCTCTCTCTCTCTCTCTCTCTCTCTCTCTCTTGTGTTCTATTCTTCTTCTTCTCCAAGTAATCCCATTAGAGATATCTCCGACTTCATCGTGCACCAAGATGATCGGAGAAGATGTTGGGTCATACAACAGAACATCTGAGGTAATTCATGGCGAATTTATATATGTATCCAACCCTATAATATATATATAACTATATGTATTTATATATATACAAACCATGAAGATCCAGAAGCTCCTGGATATTTTCCATAATCTACCGGAGAAGATCCCGACAGTTAGCTGACCACTGGGGACCTAGAAGGGACCAGCCGCAGCCCAGCCCGACCTCGTGGTGCTCAACGTCGTGCCGCCGCGAGCAAGCCCATCCAGGCCGCGCAGCACCACAACAGTCCCCACAGACTCGCCGCAGCGCGCGCATGCACTCCCCAACGCACAGGCGAGCGCACCCCGGCGACCAGCGCAAGAGATCCACGGAGATCTCGCGCGGCCCGCATCTCGTCACAGTTTGCGGCCCGTGCGCCTGTCCTTAGCGCGAAGCCTGCAGAGCCCGCATGCTTCTCCAGCGCGGCCCAGCAGACTAGTTCAAGGCCCGCACGTCCCCAGCGGCCCAATGCGCGGCTCATACGACTTCCAGTGGCCCAGTACAGCCCGACAGCGGCCCAGACGTGACTAGACCAGGCCCAGCTCGCGCCCAGCGGTCCGATTCAGCCCAAATGCAGTCCAGACCGGTTCAGCAAGGCTCCAGCACCCGGTTGCTGTCGAAGTCGAGTCCCAAGAGGTTTGACCAAGTCAACAGAGGTTCGGGATGATCTGACATGGACAATGAATGATGTAACGTTGGTGGCAAAGCTAGTCCGGCTGCCCAACGGACATGAGACTCAGACGATATTCTATAATGGAAATCAGAAACGTCTCAGAGTTGACAAAATTAAAAACGACATGCGTTGAACCCGCTCTTTTAGTTCTGCTTCGCTTAGGGTTTAATTCGTAGATAGTCTGTGACTTGCATAATTTCGAGATCCTAACTGGTCCCAACACGGTGTTGCATACCTGTAGGCACGGTGGTCTTCAATGTTGCATCGAGCTGTGTACAGTGGTGCTTGGCCTTGCGTTACCTTAAATCTTTTGTTGTATGATCTAACACCTTATCCAATCGTGTTGGTGGGCGACGATCTCAGAGAAATCCCAATTGGGATTCCAAACTCACAAGAACTCAAAGTCGTATGCTTATGAAGCTCTCGTGTGTTTAGGCGTGTAGTACGTGTGGAACTCCCTAGAAATGTTGTGTATTTATAGACTACAACATGGACCCTAAGGAGAGACTTCCCAAGTATGGGCCTAATTGTGGGCCAAACCACTCTGCTCATACTTAAATAATATTTCAATCTATTAAATAATTATTCGCACTCTCACTTTAGCGTCCAAGTTCATTTGAAGCTCCAATTATAATTATTTGAATTACCTCTTCGTGTTTAAGATATAATGTCTGTCAATTAATTTAATTATTGATAACATAATTAATTGTCTTCTTGATCCGAAGCTAATACCACTCAAATCTTAATTAATAAGTCGAAACTCAATCTGCATGCATGGATTAACATAATAATCTTTCATGAGCTCACTTCGAGTACATCATCAGACTAACGCACACGGTCACCGTAAATATTCACACATCACATCTTACACACAACAATATTACCCAACTCACCTAGATTATTGATCCAACGAAATGAACCTAACTTTTTAGTGAATTAAAGTAGCAGTTACTGTATGCACGTGCCTGAATATATCTTACGGGTTAAGAGTATGCAGTTGTTAATGTTAGTGTTATATACTGAAAGCTTGGTTTTGGATGATATTACACTTTTATCCTTTATGAAAGAGAAATATGTTAGATTAAACAAGTTCTATGTTCTGTTGTTTTGCAATTAGATAGTGTGGGTCGTCATCCGGCGAACTAAAGATCATTCTATCAGTTACTTGCGAAACGAGAATTATGGTTCACAACCTATATGGACATGAACACTCCATTCGAACAGTTGTAGTGTCAACGGTATAATTTTTCTTGACTGATTAGTTGCACTAGTACATTTATGTATTGAACAGGATACCAGAGAGGAGAAGTTCGTTTTATATTGATCGTCGTATACGAACTAAGCCTCGGTTAATTACTGCGTTCTCTTAACCCGTAAGATATTAAATAGACATATATATGCAGTATAGATAATTTTGATTCACATTGTGAGGTTTAGTGAACTGGATCAATATTCCTACTGTCTTGGGTAATATTGCTGCATGTATGATGTGCTGTTAGGATATTTACGGTCACCATGTAGGTTTAGTTTGATTATGTCTCCGAAGTGAGTTCATGAAGGATTATAATGCTAAACCCTGTAGGTGGATTAAATTCCAGCATAGTAATAATGTGATGAATGAGCGCTAGCTTTGGTGAAATAATAATAAATTAATTAATTCTTGATCATCAGTAACCGATTTAATTAATGGACATTATATCTTAAACATAGGGAGATAATTCGAGTAATTATTATTAGAGTGTCAATTGTAAATTGGGCTTAGAAAAAAGAGTGCAATAATATTATATTAGTGACCCATAATATTATTTAATTAATTAGAATTGTGGGTTTGGCCCACAAGTATTTTAATTAATTAAGGAGCCATATTCCTAATCTCCTAAGGGTCCATACTGTAGTTCTATATATACACCATTAAACTCATGGGAAGAGAAGAGTTGGAACATTATTCCTAATACACCAAATCGGCCGCCCTCTCTCTCTATCCCTCTCTCTCTCTCTCTCTCTCTCTCTCTTTCTCTCTCTCTCTCTCTCAGTTTCCATTCGAGTTTTATTTTTTTCTTGTTGCTCTACTGGTACAAGTTGAAGAGGGTGTTTGAGATATAGAGTAGAAGATCACGTGGTTTATTAAGATACATATATTAATCAACCCCGTGATCAACCGGAGCAGACGACCATCGACCCTGAGCTTCCGGCCGACACCGCCAGCCAACCGGACGGACGACGAGCCAGCCGGGACCGCGACGCGCCGACGCGACCCCCGCGGTGACCACCAGCCGCGATGCAATCCGCTGACAACGCCCGACGACCCGCCCGGCGACCCCACATACGCGACCCGATCCGATTGCGAGGCTGATATTCTGTTCGTGATCCAATCATGTTCGTCTGCTCATCCCGGTCAACTCAATTGAAGATCAGTCAGATCGCCATAAATGTTAAGCCGTAAGTTTTCTACGTCAAACCTTTAGATCCGTTGCGCATAGGTTTACGTTTGATATTGAGTTCGTGATTTGTACACAACGAGATCCTCACAGATCCCAACAGTTAACCGAGGCCTCGTTTGTTTATTGAGTTAGTTAAATAGAATTTCTCCTCTGGTATTTATTCAAGACATTCGGGATGCACTAGTGCAATTCATTAGTCAAGACAAATCTATCCAAATTACACTACAACCATTCACGCTTGGTTGTTCAATTCCATCTGGGTTATGAACCAATTATTTATGTTTTACAATTAACCAATAATATGATCTTTTGTCCATCTATTATGAACTATAATTATCCAATTGTAAAACATCACAACATAGACCTATTTAATTAAACATGATTCTCATTCAACTGAAAATAGTGTAAATAACATTTAAAGTCAAACTTTCAGTATATACACTAACAGGTACTTTGCCGCCAAAATCATCATTGTTCATGTAAGTTTGGTCATCACATCATCGTCGTCATGAGAATGACCTGGTTGGTTCGAACAATCACATTTGTCATCCAACCCAGGGTCTACATCCGAATAAGCCGCGGTTTGATCATCATTGCCCCGAGGAAATGAATCAGCGTCTCCTCCAGTATGTGTAAATGAACTAGGCCTGCTGGATGAAAAAAGTTGCCTGTTTGATATGAATATGATGTCTCGTGGAAAAATGTAGAACTACCAATACCAAAACAATTCAAAAATACACCATGGGCCGCCATCATTAGCTTGAAATATTGTTGTACTATCCCTGAAATTCTTACATTTAGTCGTTGCTCCAACTCCACATAAATGTTGGGATGACTTTTGTTTTTGAAATAGCTCCTCGATACCGTCATTAGATTCAATTTTCCTCTTCATAACTCGATCTCTTAAACCAAATATTGTCCACAATATGTACTCAAAATTACAGTCAATTCTCTTGATAGTACAGTAGTAGCAGAAACCACCTCAGAATACATTTTGTTGACCATAATTTATTCTCATCAGCTCTGTCACACCAATTTAAGCTCACAAAATGTGTCGTCATAGTGCACGTATACTCTAACGCGATTATTAACCATTGAAGTGAAATTTGTAAAAGAAATAAAAAGAAGAGCCAAATAAGCTCAACAAAAAGAATTAGAATGAAAAAAAAAAATTGCAATAGATACGGGATCTTAAAAAGTTTGAACGAAAAGAAAAAAAAAATTGAAAATAAATATAGGCAGAATGAAGAAAAATAAATGCAGACCGAAAAAAAAAGAAGAAGTGATGACTCATAAGATTTCTGATTAAAAAAATCCTCATCTTGCGTGTATAATTAATTTTACGTGAAAAAAAAGTCAATCAATGCGCCACGTAATTATGCAAAAAAAGGGCAAATAGTCACAAATTATGCGACTTTCAAATTGAATATGCGTTCATAATACGCATAATCATTAATTATATGACCTTAAAGATTTGAAAATGTGAGTAGTAAACTATGCGAAAAAAATGTTGAAGTCATAAAATATGCGACATTCAATTTGGATATTATGTGATAACTAAATATGTGAAATTGTTTGGTGTATCATAAACTTTGGATGGATTTGGATATGAGATAATTACAAAATATGCAAAAATGTTTCGAATAATTGTTAACTATTCGTTCAATTTAGATATATATTGACGTGTATGTGACATAATCTCGCATAACTATTAATTATGCTGTTTATTTAGATGTACGATTTTAATATCGCATAATATTCCGTAAATGTTGGGAAAAAAGAAGTTATTTGATGGATCGGTGTGAGAAAGAAAAGAGTAGTTATATAATTAGCGATGTAATCCATGCTCGACTTTTCGCCTTAACGTCCGGATTATGTGGAGCATTTTCTTGCTATAAACTGTAAGAGCCAACTGGGACACGTACGTATATTCCTAAGAACCTGGGTATATATCCATTTAGATAGAAAAATCTGTGGTTTAAGCAAAATTAAAACGTGTTCTCCACCATCAATATAAATCTTTCACAACAGAATTATAATTAAAAAAAAAATATATATTAAAAAAATTAAAATTGTATTAAGCATCTTGCTGAAGATGATTGTAGCCTTTCCCTTGTCGTGTTCTTCGCGTTTCACCCCAATTGACATACCAAACACATAACGGAACCATCAACATCTCTCTCTCTCTCTCTCTCTCTCTCTCTCTCTCTCTCTCTCTCTCTCTCCATAACCAACGCATAATAACGTTGTTTGTCTTCCCCAACAAAAATCTCTTTCTTCCTCCCGCCGGGAAAGTGACACCTCCGCCACACCCACGATGGCCCACCCCCACCATAACCTCTGCATATCCAACACCAACCACAACCCGGCCGATGACCTCGCCTCGCCATTTGGCAAGCTCGATGGACTCGGGCCCGATGACTTCCGCGAGGCGGCATACGAGGTCTTCTTCACGGCCTGCCGCTCTTCCCCGGGATTCGGTGGCCGGAGCATGATGGCCGCGGCCGCGTGCTACGGGTCGGACGAACAGGGGGACGGGATCGGATCGGGCCTCGGTTCAGGGATGAAGCCCCCCGGGGTTGGGATGGCCGTGACAAGCCGGGTGAAGCGTGCCCTTGGGCTCAAAATGCTGAGGCGGCCGCAGCCATCGAGACGGTTCAGCTTGTGTGGGTCCAACAATGTTGGGGCCGGCAAGTCGTCGAGCCCCAAGGCAGGAGGGGGGCACACAGTGCCCGGGGCAGGGAGGATGAGGCGGCCGCTGACGTCAGCAGAGATCATGAGGCAGCAGATGGAGGTGACGGAGCAGAGTGACAACAGGCTGAGGAAAACGCTGATGAGGACCCTCGTCGGCCAAGTACGTCATCGTCATTTATGTTTGATTGCATGCATGGATTTGTAGGAGGAGATAAAATTAAATTAATTAATTATAAAACAATTGATTGATATATTGCTCAAATTGTAATTATTGTTTAAATTAAAGGAGAATGTATATTTTGTTATGATATTATATGAACATCAGATGGGCAGGCGAGCCGAGACCATCATCCTTCCTCTGGAGCTACTCCGCCACCTAAAACCTTCCGAGTTCAACGACACCACAGAGTACCACCAGTGGCAGCTGCGCCAGCTCAAACTCCTCGAGACGGGCCTCCTCCTCCACCCTTCCATCCCCCTCCACGCTTCCGACCCCTCCGCCGCCCGGCTCCACCAGATCATCCGGGCCGCTGAGGCCCGCCCAGTTGACACCGGAAAAAACTCTGAGACTATGCGCGCCCTCTGTAACGCCGTGGTCTCCCTGTCCTGGCGCACCCCGGATGGTGGGCCCACGGACATCTGCCACTGGGCCGATGGGTACCCGCTCAACATCGAGATCTACAATGCCCTACTACGCTCGGTTTTCGACTCCAAGGACGAGACACAGGTCCTTGACGAGGTGGACGAGCTGATGGAGCTCATGAAGAAGACGTGGTCCATGCTCGGGATCAGCCGGCCCGTGCACAACCTGTGCTTCGCGTGGGTGCTCTTTGAGCAGTACGTGGGCACAGGGCAAGCTGAGCCCGACCTGCTTGGGGCAGCTGCTGTGATGCTGTCCCATGAGGTAGCAGCCGATGCCAAGAGGGCTGACAGAGAGCCCGTTTATGTGAGGATGTTGGGTTCTGTGGTGGCAGCCATGAAGGCGTGGTCGGAAAAGAGGTTGTTGGACTATCACGGGAATTTCGAGAGGGGGAATGTGGGCATTATGGAGCACATGCTTCCGCTGGTGTTCTCGTGTGCCAAGATATTGCGGGAGGACGTGCCTTGCTATGTGACATCACCTGAGGGTAGTATTATCAATGGGGATGATTTGAGCGGGAATAGGATCGATTATTACATCCGCTCGTCTGCGAGGAACACGTTCGCTAAGGTTCGTGTGTTGTTCCTTTCTGATTTTTGTCATGGTAATAGAAAACGGGAAAGAGAGATTTCCATAAATGCGGGCATTTTGTCTTTGTGCTAACAAAACGTCGATTTCATTTTAATAACAGAAATACTGACTACTATTTCGACCAAATGTAGGGTCACATTTCTACAAGTTTCCTTAAAAGAGGAGTATCAATGAAAATTTGTGCGTTTTCAACATTTTTCTCATAGTTACTTAGGCTTAAGCTGCAAAACTATCTCTCAGCACTCTTTCTTCTGTCCCTTGTTGTATCCATTTGTCCCGATTATAAATCTAAGAAATAACATTCATCGTTGTCATCCATGTTGCCTATATCAAGATGCTCGAGGATCAAAACGTCAAAGAAACTGAAAACATGGAGACCCAAAGAGTGAGCGAGGTGTTGATAAAACTCGCACGCGAGACAGAGGAGCTGGCCTCTAAAGAAAAGGACATTTTTAGCCCTTTGCTGAAAAAATGGCACCAGGTGGCCGCCGGAGTTGCCGCCGTGACTCTGCACTCTTGCTATGGGACTCTGCTAAAGCAGTACCTGACGGGCATGTCTTCTTCATCATCACTCATGAACGAGACAATCTTGGTGCTGCAGAGGGCAGGGAAGCTGGAGAAGGCCCTGGTGCAAATGGTGGTGGAGGACTCGGTTGAGTGTGAGGATGGCGGCAAATCGGTCGTGCGGGAGATGGTTCCGTACGAGGTGGACACGATTATACTCAAGATGCTGAAGCAGTGGATTCAGGAGAGGTTGAAGATGGGGAAGGAGTATCTACAGAGGGTGAAAGAGACAGAAGTAAGGAAATTTTTTGATGCATATAACAGAATTAGTAATTCAGTGAAACGGGTATTAAGTTGTTTTCTTCCATTTGCAGACATGGAATCCCAAGTCCAAAACAGAGCCATACGCTCATTCGGCTGCGGAACTCGTCAAGTTTGCCAAGGAAGCTGTGCAGAATTTCTTCGAAATCCCAGTCAATGTGTCTGAGAATTTAGTTTACGACCTCACAGATGGTCTGGAGCACCTCTTTGGAGACTACATCACCTTTGTCGCATCATGTGGTAAGACTACATAATCTCTTCACCAATCAGACCTAAAGACAAGCATGTCTCATGTGATCTCAAATATAAATTAATAAGGCTTCTCCCAATGCACATTCAGGGAGATACAAAAAGTTCCTTATCATTCTTGCCAATGGCTTCATAAGACGTGCCAGCCGCTCGTTTACTAACTGACTAACATTTTCAATTTACCATCGCCAAGAAAACTAGATCATAATCAATCATTTTCTTTTTCGTTTCAGGATCAAAACAGAGCTACCTCCCGACCCTTCCCCCCTTAACACGCTGTGGCCGCGACTCCAAGTTCTTAAAGCTCTGGCGGCGAGCCGCCTGCAATGCCGGCATCCATGTCGACCCCAACCCCAACGGCCAACCATCCGCGCGCCCCTCCACCAGCCGCGGGACCCAGCGCCTCTACATACGGCTCAACACCCTCCACTACCTCCTCTCCCAGATCCACTCCCTCGACAAGACCCTCTCCCTCACCCCCAAAATCACCCCACCCAAATCCCGCTTCGGCAACCGCCGCCAGCTCGGCAGCTCATATTTCGAGCACAGCCGCTCCGCCCTCCGCTCCGCCTCGCACTACGTCTCGGAGGTCGCGGCCTACCGCCTCATCTTCCTCGACTGCAACCCCTTCCTCTACGCCAGCCTGTACGCGGTGTCCCCCCGCATAATCCCAGCCCTCGGAGTCCTGAAGCAGAACCTGAAGCTGCTGTGTGCGATCGTGACCGACCGGGTCCAGCCGCTGGCCCTGAAGGAGGTG
>CACSLK010015970.1:1111439-1129213 GCA_902706635.1 Striga hermonthica
AAAAAAGGTGGCAGAAGAGTTTAATGAATTGGGTCCACAAATTACAAATAACATATGTCTTCATTAATCAAACCTGAATCCATATTCTACAACATGGATATTACTTGTACTGGGCCCCATAAATTATAAAATCAGCACATGGAAGGGATCATGTTGCTCAAAGAAAACTCAGTAAGAAATTAGAATTTAATTCATCAGAGCATGTGGAAATAGGTTAATTAAAGTCTTAGAACTTATAAATTAGAATATCATTAACTTTAAAGATTAAAATGTTAAAGAACAAAGGCAAATAAATTTAGCTTGACAGAAAAATCGAGAATAAAATATTATAATTACTCCTTTGCCTAAACATGAATTTATCCAACAAACTCAGAGCATGTGTTAATAGTTCGTGTGTTGATATCTGCAAAATAATTTATTCTTCACGCAATATGATACTCCGAAGTAAATTCATATTATTTAATCACCATTAAATTATTATTGATATTGAATAGATCTTGAATGTTACCTTGACATAAAAGACACGATTCTTTTCTACGGCATACATCTATTCTTGATTGTTACCTTGATTGTCCGTTCATCATTATGTCGTCGTCGTTCGCTTAGATGGTAGAGTACTCGTGCTGATAACGTGTTGTAATACAGATTGTGAATATGTAAGATCCATATGTAAGATAGATAGAAAAACAAAGAAAGGAGTAGAGAAGAATAAGAGAGAAGAGATACGCTGTAAAAACCCTCATATTGTTCATTCACTTGAGCCCTATATATAAGGAAATATAATGTACATGAGTAAAGACCTAATGGGCTCCTGGCCCATACCTACAAATCTTATATTTAGGTAATGTCCACAATTTAATATTTACAACATCTTTAAATTTATTTTTGCACCCCCTGATTTTTTGTTTTTAAAAGTCACTCATCTGGCCAACTTGTCCACAATTGTTAATTAATAATTCAACACTTCTTTTATTTTACTATTAATTTTGTATATTAACTATTATCCTTCTATAATTTTAATTGGTCCATATAAAAAACATCAACTCTTTTTTATTGCCCAGGCTAGGTGATGTAGCGCTGCGTTAACAACTGTTAATTAACTATTACCAACTGATGTAGGCGAAGCTTACGAATGGGAAAGATAAACGAGAAAACGAGATACTTTCTCGTAAAACACGTAAAACTCACAACTCAATCAATTCTTATTTTATTTGTCAATCAACATCAGCTGGTATCCAAAAACCATGACGTTCCACATGGCGTCGAGAAGAGAAACTGCGGATGATCGCCGTGATGCTGCGATTGAATCTTTGACGAGACAATCAGAAGGGTTCAGTCGGCAATTTCAGGCAATCGGACGGGAGATGGTGGATCTTCCGACGGGCATGCAGGACATGCGTTTGGCTCTACAGACGATGTTGCAATGTGATCAAACGGACCGTGACGGTCTCGGCGGCTGAGGCGGCGGCCGCAGAGGGTTTCGGGGCTGCGAGGGTCGCGGTCTGGGGGGTTTTGGTGGTAGACGGATGCCACCGCTGGAGGAGGACGGTGAAGATTCTGATGCCATGGTGGAGGATTATAACATGTTCGGGATTGAGGAGCCACGGATTGAAGGAGAAGCGGTCGTTGATCGGCATTGGGAGGCTTCCTTTCGCGTAGAAATTCTGGAATTTTCGGGAGGGCTTGATGGTGCTGATTTTCTCCACTGGCTCGGCGCGGTCGAATCGGTGTTGGAATATAAGAAAGTGCCATATGACCATCGCCTAGGTCTCGTCGCCACGCGGCTACACGGAAGGGCAATCGCTTGGTGGCTCCATCTCAAGGACTCGCGGCGGCGGCTTGGTAAACCGAAAATCGCGTCGTGGGCTAAGTTTCGAAAGCACATTGAGAGTGAGTTTCTCCCTTTTAATTTCATTCCAACTATGTACTAGCAACTACAAAACTTGCGACAGGGGGCTCGAACAATTGATGAATACACGGACGATTTCTATCGTCTTCTTACACGGGTTGATATTCGTGAGACGAATAACCAGTTGATGTCCAGGTACATTGGAGGGTTGCACGTCGCCATCTGGGACACTTTGAACCTATTCTCGTCGGGCACCGTGTCGGATGCATATCAACGTGTGTTGCTCGTGGAGCAGCAACTTTCAAGTCGACTGCCATCGATGGATTTCCAGCAGCAGCGCGAAGCTTCTACTCCTTCTTCGGTGACGTTGTCAGGTAGTCAACAGGCTGCAGTTGGGCCGCATTCGGGCCACAACAACGATTATCCAGCAATTGGGGCATGATCGGGAGGCGGGCTGAGGTGCTTTGCGTGTGGCGAAGCGGGACACCGACAAACCTCTTGCCCGCGTCGGGATAGCTCTCGCACTCTCATAGCAGACGCGAATACCGAGGGTGCCGAGGGAGTTTTGTATGATGCCCCTCCGATTTTTGACAAGGAGCCCGAGCCGACCGAATAACACGTATACGGAGATGTTGGTTGTGCTTTGCTTTTGTGCCATTCCTATATTTCCCCTCGGGTCTCGTCGGAGGACACTTTTCGTGCGCCTCTAACTTGTGCCACGACATCCGAGGACGAGGCCTACACAAGTGATCTCGAGGGTCCTCTTCATGTGGGGACTGATTACATTGCTGAAACTCAAGATGGTTTGGAGCCTAATGTGATCGGTGGCGCTACGCCACCTCCTGCTACGTCTTCTGTTGGGATGGTTTTTGATGGGCCGAGGATGTGGAGTGCGTATACATGGTATTGTGCTATTGCAAAATCAGTGGATGTTGGTGTGAGTTCATTTCATAAAAGTATGTCTGTTGCAAAATCAGTGGATGTTAGTGTGAGTTCATTTCATAAAATTGTGGCTGTTACCAACAGTAAGGCTCTTTCCTCTTTTGTTGGTCTTAGTGGCGGAAGGCCATGCACTGAGAGTTATTATGTTGGCTTTAAAAATGAAGTTTCCAGCGTGGCGGATGGTGTCGAATGCTTGCCATTTTTTTGAAGCTACCCGAACACCGCGACTTGTTGCTGGGGATGGAGAAGGGGCGAGTTAATTTGGAACACGGGACACCGCGGCTTGTTGCTGGGGATGGAGAAGGGGCGAGTTAATTTGGAACACGGGCATTCTGCTTTAGGTAAACGTGTCAGTGGCACCGTCTTTGAAGTTGGTGATTATGTATGGGTGGTCTTGCCAGCGGATAGTTTTTCGGCTCGCGTATATACCAAAATGGTCGGTTCGTAAATTTGGCCCGATCAGGATCCTCGAAAAGATCACTCCGGATGTCTACCATCTCCGACTGCCTTCGCACGTCCCTACTTCTGACATTTTCCACGTCAAGCACTTGGTGCCATGCTTAGGTGACACCTTCGACGAAGACGAGATCGATTCAGATTCGAGGGCAAATCCTTCTCAACCGGGGGAGGATAATGGAGACGAGATCGCTCTCGCCTATTTGCACAAGTACGATCGGCTCCGCCTCTAGTTCTTTATTCATATTCCTTTTATTGTTATTTCTTTTATGCATTATTATTTAATTGGTAAGAATATATTTATTATCTAGCTTATTTATTTCTTGATAGGCAAGATAGGAAAGCAAGTAGTTTAGGACTCTATTAAGATCTATATAATTCTCCTCCTTCATGTAAATGAGGCGGCTTGGATTGAATAAAACGTAAGAAATTATGAGATTTTTATCTCTTCTTCCCGTTCGGTAACGCTTTCCCTACATCACTAGGTCTGGTATTTGTTGACCAAAAACTGAAAATCGAACCGAACCGAACCGAACTGATGAGAAAATAAACCCACTCGAACCGACTTATGTATAACGATAACTGAAAATTGGTTACCGAAATGTTAAAGTTCGGTATCGATTCTGAACTCATTATGTCATGTCTTTTTCCCCCTCTCAATTAACTTTCTGGTTTCGCCCCTGGGCAGGCTTTATCTGGTGCAGAGTTCATCTTAAACACTACTTCGGTGTTCGAACGCCTGGGCGACCATTCTCGACGTACTGATCTTTGCCATCAAATCAAACACAATTGGCCCCATAGTAAGTATTCTTTGGAGATCGCCACTCTTAAACGCCGCACGTTGAACTCGAGGCCCGCGAAACCGCATAACTCCCCCATCAACCCGTTCTTGGACATCCTCCTCACTTTTCAATGCTTGATCCTCTTGAATTTTCACTAGACTTTAATTTCCCTCTTTCTCCTCTCGTGGATCGTTACCGGCCAAAATAAAGGTCCCACATATTGGCCTCTACAATGAAGATACTAATCTCGACTCACATTTTGGGCAGCATTCATCTTGGATGGACTTGCATGGGGCCATTGATGCCCTAGATGCCGAACTTTCTCCTTGACCTTAGGGCCAAAGGCTCAAAGATGGTATCACAAGTAGGCTCGAAGATTGATCAACAATTGGGACCAACTCAGACCACGAATGCATTCATCGGCTCTCATATTTTCATGATTCCCAAACAATACATAAACAAATTGTCGTTCTCGTTAGCGAAGCTTCTCGATGCACTCCACGTGGCTAAAGGGCTGGTTTTTCAAGACTAATAGGCGCTAATGGCCGAGCAGGCTAGGTCCTCTACCTCTGGATCTAAAAAAAGTCCAAGAGGAAGAAGAAACCTATTGGGAAGGCCAAGGTGGTGTCTATGCTCGTGAGCGCTCCAATGGTCACGCAGGGAGGTCCGACGATGCCGAAAGACAAGTGCCATAGCTACAAGAAGTCAGGATACTGAAAAGGCAACTGCCCTCTCCTAAGAAGGGATATGAAGGGCTTTCTTATTTTTTGTTGTAGAAACATGTTTAGCGGTGTTATCCACCAGTACCTGGTGTGTAGATACGGGAGTCACTGATCATGTGCTGCAATTCATCGCAGGGGTGCCAAGAAACAAGATAACTTAGGGACGAAGAGATCACTGTCTACATGGACAACGCCACGAAGGCGAGTGTTGTTGTAGTGAGAGACATTACTTTATGCTTGAATAGGGTATATGTTTGGTTTTGAGACATTGCCTTCATGTTCCTATGTTTAGTCAAAATTTGATTTTTGTTTCTAAGCTTTTCATGAATAGATTTACCGATTTATTTCATGAAAAGGTTATTATTCGTAATGGCAAACGTTTTATTTGTGTTAGTTCATTAGTATGAAACTTATATGTTCTTAAACCAAACAATCCCACACTATGATATCGAAACTGAATAGCACATTAACTGAATATAATAAGAGAAAATAAGCTTCGAAAATGAATTAAACATATCTCTGCCACCTTACGTTTGGGTATATTAACCTTGCGGATTCAATGGTTGGTGTCCATTAGACAACTAGGTCTAATAGAGGTAGGTGAGTACCCAACCTGCAAGTCCTTCCTATAAGGCAAAATGTCCAAGTGGCCATTTTTGCAAAATGGCATAAGTGCGAGAATGTGCTGGAACTGATTCATTACGATGTATTTGATTCTATGTCGATCAAGCCTAGAAGAGGTTTCGAGTACTTTATTACGTTTATTGATGACCAGTAGAGATTTGGGTACGTTTACTTGATGATTCACAAGTCAAATGCTTTGAGAAATTCAAAGTGTATTGGGCAGTTGTGGAGAAACATCATGGTAAAAGTATCAAGTCACTTCGATCAGATCGAAGTGGTGAATATCTTTTTGGAGAGTTGAGGACGTACTTATTAGAGTCTAGAATTGTGTCCCAATTATCTACACACGGCACGCCTCAGCAAAACGGGGCGGTAGAACAGAGGAATAAAACTCCTATGAAAAGAATTTATACTCATAATCAACTATTAAGATCTTCGGTAGATGACGAGTTTTTCAAATCACCCAAAATCGATCTGGGGACTCTCCCTTGAACAAACAACGTACATCTTGAACCTAGTTCTAACTAAGTCAGATGCAACTACTCCGATTGAGTTGTTGCAAGAGTGCAAGCCCAGTCTGTCGCATATTCGGGTATGGGGTAGTCCAAAACATATGCTGGTGCAGGATGCTGATAAGTTGGAAAAAGGATAAGAGGTACGACTGTTTATGAGCTATCATTAGGGAACAAAGTATGGCTTATTTTATATTCCCAAGGACCAAAAGGTGATCGTTAGCACGAATGCTAGATTCTTGGAGGAAGACTATATTGTTAGATCTCAAGAACACTAGTAAACTTGTCTTAGAGGTGTTAAGGGGACAGGTCGAGCGTCTGTGCAGGCGGTACCTCGTCATGATGAGAGGGTTGTTAGACAGCCCGACAAGTTTATGTTCCTCAGAGTCTTTGCACTTAGTCTTGGGTGAGCTACAACTTGACTCTTCGACCTACGACGAGGTGCTCGAAGACAAGGATGCAGAGTTATGACAAAGTGCGATGATGGCTGAAATAGAGTTAATGGACTTCAATCAGGTCTCAGATCATGTGGAACCACCAAGTGGGGTACAATCCATTGGATGCAAGTGGGTCTATAAGAGAAAAAGATGATAGGATGGGAAGGTTGAGACCTTCAAAGCCAGGCTTGTTGCGAAGGGATATACTACGAAAGAAGGTATCGATTATGAGGAAACACTATCGCAGTAACCATGCTCAATCCCATTCAGATTCTCTTAGTTGTTGCCATTCATATGGATTATTAGATTTGGCAGGTTGATGTTAAGACGAATTTTTTTTAATGGGAGTATTCAATAAGACATCTATATGCAGCAACCAGAGGGGTTTATCGCAAGGCCGTGAGCATCTGGTTTGTAAGCTTAATCGGTCAATTTGTGGACTGCAGTAAGAGGACTTTGAACATCTAGTTCGATGTGGTGATCCAGTCATACGGGTTCACTTAATTCCCGAATGAGCAGTGCGTACATAGAAAAAGTGAAGGAAACGTGGTGGCACTTCTTGTGTTGTACGTAGGCGACATCCTTCTTATTAGAAATAATGTAAAAGTGTTGTCAAACATGGTATGGTTGTTCGAGCAGTTTGATATAAAGGATCTGGGAGAAGCAAAACACATTCTCGGTAGACATGGCCAAGGGCGACCCAGTCGGAAATTGGTTCCAGACTGGCCCGAACCGGCCTCCTAAGGGCCGGTTCGTAATTTTTTTTGGTCCTGCCGGTCCGTGCTTGTCTGGGCCAGGCTACGACCCAGCCCGACAATTAGCCACATTTAATCCTCAGTATCGAGGTGATTCGTCACTAAGATAAAATAATGTTGTGCTTATCCCAGTCCTTATACAAAGACACTGTTTTAGCTCATTTTAGCATGCAAGACTTTAAGATTCTACCCATTCAGCAGGACGTTCCACGGCCTAAAGAGATGTCTCCCAAGAGGTCTCAAGAGATAGAAAACATGAGAAAGGTTCTTTATGCATCGGCAGTATGAAGTCTCATGTATGGTATGGTGAGTACTAAGCTAAATATATGCTATGCAGTAAGCATTGTAAGCAGGTATCAAATTAACCTAAGACAGGGTCATTGGACCGTGGTCAAGCATTTATTCAGGCACCTGAAGAGGACCAAAGATTAAATGTTGGTCTACTGACCAATAAATTGATCCTTATGGGTGACATCGATTCCGACTTTCATCAGACCAGGAGAAAATTAAATCTACCTCACGATTTGTGTATACATCGGGAGATGAAGCCATTGTATGGAGGAGTTTCAAGCAGAAATACATGGTAGATTTCATCATAGAAGTCGAGTACGTCGCAGCATCTGAGACAAAAACAAAAAAAGGGTATGGCTCAGGAACTTCATGTTGGACTTGAAAGTGGTGCTGAGTTTGCCACGAGGTTTTACTGATTACTGTGATAGCAGTGGAGCAATAGCAAACTCAAAGAAGCCACGAGTCTATAAGGTGAGTAAACACATAGAGCGCAAGTAGCACCTGATACGAGAAATCATAAGAAGAGGGTATGCAATGGTCGTGAAGAAAACATCGGAGAAAAACCTTGCATATCTTTTCACAAAGAGTCTGCTAACGAAGTTCTTCAACAGACTTGTTGAGGGAATATGAGTCACATGTTAGCGATCGAGGGAAAACAACAGAGAAAACCATTTCATTAAATTCATATAAGAAGAGACAAACAAATACTTGAGTTGGTGCATACAGACGTGTGCGGACCAATGAGGACACCAACCTTCGTTAAGAATAGGTACTTCATCTACTTCATTGATGACTATACAAAAATGACTTGGGTGAACTTCTCTATTTTTAGAAAATTAAAAAGCCTAGATGAACATCAGAGTGGGAGAAGAATTAAAGTTCTACGAAGTGATCGAGGAACAAAATACACATCCTAGAAGTTCCAAAAATTCTGTGAGGATGAAGGAGTGAGCCATTAAATTGTCATCTACGCTCCAGAGCAACACAACGTGTGGAAAAGGAAAATCAGAACCGTACAAGAGATGGACACGACAGTGCTAGTGGAGATGAACATGCCGAATGAATTTTGGGTAGAAATTCTATAACACTGTAGTCTATCTATTCAACAGGTGCCCCACTCAAGCAATTCAAAATAAAACTCCCATGGAAACTTGGAGTGAACAAGAACCATTACCCCAACATCTACGAGTCTCTTGGGAGTATCTGCTACGTGCATAAACCAAAGGAAAATAGACACAAACTTGAGGAGAAATTCTAGAAAGTAATATTCCTTGGCTATGCCTCTCAATCTAAAGGATAAAGAATTTACATCCTCAAGACTGTTAACTAATTATCAGTCGAGATGTCGAGTTCGATGAAAATGCTGTGTGAAACTGGGAATAAGCAAAAGTCGAATACCAAAATGTCATGGTACCTGCACCACATAGGCAAATTATAATACCAGAAAAACATGAAGATGAACAAGAAGGTACATATAAACACCTCCAGCTCCACAACCTTCCGGTCTGAGGATATCATCACCATCTAGCGATAAACAGTCATCTCCAAAATCACCACGGACAAAAGTACGAACAATCAGGGAAAGTTTTTAGACATGAAATTTTTCCTCGGTGGAACATGGAAGCTTTGAAGCAGCAGAGGAAGAAAAAAATAGGTAAAATTCATGGAGAAAAAAACCAGATGATCGAGAAGAATAAAACTTGGGAGTTGGTCGATCTACCAAACAACAAAGAAGTCAATGGAGTTAAGTGGGTATCCAAGATGAAGCTTAACCCAGATAGCTCAAAAAAAAAAAAATAAAGCACGACTGGTTGCTAAAGAGTACTCACAATTTCTCGGGATCGATTGCAACGAGACTTTCGATCCAGTTGCAAGGCTAGATACTATAAGGACATTAATCGCACTTGCAATCCAAAAAAAATGAAAAATCTACCGTTGAAATCGTTAAAATTCAATGAAAATTCCAACGGAAAACTCATTCCAACGGAATATTTTTGTCTGAATTTCCGTCGGAATTTATTGAAAAATTCCAACAAAAATAATAGCATTGGAATATCCATTGAAATTGCCGTTGATATTCCATTAGAATATATTCCCGTTGGAATTTTTTATTGGAATTTCATTATTTTATTGTAGTGATCCATATATATGTTACTCACACTCACAAGTCATAATTTTTTTTATTCCTCATACCTACTATTTCCTATATGAATAATATGAAAATTATATTGTCACTTACGAATCAAACATTAAAATATTTTTTTTCAATTAAAAAAAAAAAGAGAAAATTAATATATCGATAAAGTTATTTGTAGACGTAGCGCACACTTTCTATATAGGTGTTTTTAGGCTCCAATGTGGCATCGAGGGACTGAAATGTGTGGATACGACCCGTGAGTCGAGAAGATCCACCATTTCCTTGGACCTAACACACCTGGGCACCTTGTACTGACTAAGGGAAGCTCCCCTCGATATCGCTTGCTCCATCAACTCACTGAAACTCCCCATCCTCACTACCCTGATCTCCAACGGCCCAATTGATTTATCTGCAGCCCGCAGCATACGGTACACCCAGTTGAACGACTCCTCCACCGTCAGGCAGCACCTGGCCAACACATCCCCAAGGGCTTGGCTCCCCTTCTCCTGCAGCTCCCAGTACACAATGTAGTGGCCCGGGGCGACTGTGTTGTCCGTGCGGCTCGTGTAGTCTACCAAGCCCGTCCCACACTCCCTGGCCAAAACAGCTGCAGCTTCTTCCACTGCTGCCTGCAGCTCGGCCTCATCCACCTTCTCCCCGTTAACGCTCGACAGCACGCTCTTGCGTCCAACGAACATGAACTCTGGGGCCCGGTTGTGGAACCCGGAGACCCGCAGGACGTCGCCCATCCGGTACCGGTACAGCCCTGTGCGCGTCGTAACCACCACCTCGTACTCCTTTCCGAGCTCGACATTGACGAGGTCAATGGGCCCCTCTCCTCCTCCACCGTGCGGCAGGAATTCGAAGTAGGCCATGTGAGGCATCAGTGTGTAGGACGACGCCTCGGGAGGGGTTCGCAGCGGGTTGAGGTTGATCCCCAAGAAGCATTCGGAGGACACATATATGGTGCTTGCGATCGGGAGCCCACCGCTGTAGTGGTTGAGTGTCGGGATGTACTGGGCCATGGGTCCCGTGGCGATCACGTCCAGGTACCTGGCGTTGGGCCAGATGCGGATGATGATCCCTTCCCAATCGCTGCTTGCACACTCGCGAGTTATGAGGTCGGCCAGGTCCGGGTCGGGTCGCATTGTGCGGGACACGACCTCGCGGGTCGAGGCATGAGTCATGAGATTGGGGTCAACAAAGCCAGCTCGGATGGTTTGGGCGAGATGTTTCCAGTTGAGCTCGAGGAACTTGATGACTAGGAGTAGGGTGGAGGCGAAGGAGGCCCCGATGGAGAGGACTTGTTCGCGTTCGTAAAGGCCGCACAACAATTGGGCATAGGTGCTTTGGTGGGTGTCGAGGCAGAGGATGGCCTCGTTGGGGCTAGTGTAGGCGCTGTAAGGGAAGGATTGTCGGGTGATGAAGGTGGCACTCTTGTACAAACTCGTGATTGCTGATCGAGCGGGGATCCCTCCTTCGGTGATCAATTCGGGCCTCGCATATGTGAAGTAAAGCACTTTGCCTTCTGTGAGTCCCTTGATGTACCTATTACAACAAAAAACACTGGTATATTCTAATGGGAAATCATAGGTTAATACATTTCAATAGAAATTTCAACAAATATTCCAATGATATAGTTTCCGTTGAAATGATTCCAACAAAAATTTCTTTGGAATGAGTTATCCACTGCAATTTTAGATGAAATTGATGAAATTTTATGATTTCAACGGTTATTATTTCAATAGATTTTTACCATAGAAATATAGTTGGAGTATCAATTTTCGTTGGATTTTTATTTCCTCTCCCGTTGGACAATCTACCGTTGAAATTGTTAAAATCCAACGAAACTCCAAGGGAAAACTAATTCCAACTGAATATTTTTGTTGGAATTTCCGTTAGAATCCATTGAGAAATTCCAACAGAAATAATAACATTAGAATATCTATTAGAATTGCCGCTGGAATTTATTAGAATATATTTATGTTGGAATTTTACATTTGAATCTCATCATTTTTTTGTAGTGTATTCTAATCGGAGCCATTTTTTTTAACTCTTAGTAAATTAATAAAAGCAAGTCGAATAAAATTGCCTTGGCGAAGGTGCATGCTTGTTTTCTTGTTTAATTTTTAATCATTTTTAATATTAATTGTGTTGGTTTATCAATGTAGTTGCAATATTATAATATTTAATTTTTATTTATTTAAATCGGTTAACTTTTGTTGAACAACATACTTATATAGGATAGGTTGTTCTATATGATTGTTGGTAGGATATTTTAAATGTAAGCTCAACTTATTTCATCATCCTTTTATAAATATCTATATCTATATCTATATAATAATAAGTCATTTTTCTGGTTAATAATGGAAACAAATCACTATATTATATATTTAATGAAGTAATAATTAGATTTTTTTAACTATTATCTACAAGAAAAAACTGCATTTGGCGACGCTTATTTTTTTGTTTACTGACGCTTATTTTTTTCTGACATCAAATTTAGCAACATAACTCGCCAATAAGCGTCATTAATAAGCGTCGCCAAATGCAATTTTTCTTGTAATTCTCTCGTATAATAGTTATTATTAAAACTCACTCATTGCATGTATTTCATTCTAAATGACAGAAGTATAACATCAACTTTAATTCATTAATGTATATTCATTAACCCACTTAATTTTAATATCCATCATCTTTAATGAGTCATCTCATATTTCTATGTCAAATCAATATTAATTATTATCTTTTAAATATTATAAACTCAGCACTCAAACTTAATCCAATTAACGTTTTCAAAACTAACATTGGTCAACTAAAAAACCAATCAGAACTCGTGAATATATCCAGTTATCCACATCAAGCTTATGTTTCTTGAAATCTCTCTTCTAAATACAAAATTAGTGAAAGGTGCGTCCTCCCAATTTCCATGTTGTATATGTATAAGAGTTTGACCTCTCCTATCCTATCATGCAGGAGATGATTTCAAAGATATAATTTTGGGGAAAGACTACGGTCCTGTTACAGTACGGTTTCGTCGATAATTTTCACCGTAGATTATTCACGTCACAAATCTACATGTGTATCTACGGTTAAAAACACCAACGGAACTGTACTGTAACGGGATTGTAGCATTCTCCATAATTTTGATCATTTGTATTAAAAATCTTTCAAAATGCAAACGACAAGTAAATTTTAGATACTAAAGGCGAAAATTTCCAGTGTTGCACAAAATACTAGCGAACATTGTAACTATGTCAATTGTATGTACACTTACTGGTTCATAACAGGCGTAATAAGATCGACAAGGTGCATGCGACGATCCCTCTCTTCGTCAGTCGACGGTATGAGTTTGGGTACCCCGGCTGTTGTACCCGAGCTATTCAAAGTAGAGAAAACCCAAAACACGAAATTAGTTAAAAGAAAAAAACAAAATGTGATAATATTTGTTTGTCAGCTACGTTTTGCATGACGTGGTTAGATTATTTACGATTATATAGTCACCTGAAAATAAATTCAGTGATGGGTTGAGCACATAAAATTGAGGAAGGATCTCCATCGGCCATTTTCCGGATCAATAGCCGGATATCCTCATAAGTGACTACCGGGACCTTAGATTTAAAGGTCTCGATATCAGTGGCCCCATCGAGGCCCAGGCCTTTGAGGTATTCGGTCTCCGCATTTTGTGTCAGGATTTGAGACAACACATTTTGCTGGACCTCTTCGGCCTGTCGGGTCATGTCCTCTATCAGTTGAAGATCTGGAGGACTCATCAAGGACGAAGAAGAAGAAGAAGAAAAAGAAGAAATAGAATTAGTAGCCATTGAAGTAGAAAAATATTGCATGGGTCGTTAGCTAGTAGAAAATTGTATGCAGCCGTGATTATATTATGGCCGTATACATAGTGGGTGGAGATCATATATAGTGGCATGTTGTCTATAATATATTCAAGTGGGGGCTATTTGAAATGGTAAAGGTGTTAGAGTTGATTTGGTCACACAATAAGATCTTTTTTTTTTTTTTGGTACAGGGACCTTCCGGTTTCCGGATCCACGCAGGGGAACCGACTAATCCGGAATCGAGCCGGGTAGGACCACAAGGGCGGCAAAGCTCTCCCTCAAGAGTTTTAACACTGCTGCATTCTCAGGGCTCGAACTCGAGACCACTGGTTAAGCTGGAAGAGACCTAAGCCATCTCATCCAAGCGCTCTTGGGTACACAATAAGATCTTCAACTTTCTGAAATATATATATGTATTTATTATATGTATTCCTGAGTTGAATATTTCAATTTTTGTGTCACGGGGTGCATAATTTACATCCCTAATGCTGAATAAGGGATTTGAAACATACCAAATTGTTTGGGAAAGCAAACTAATATTTTAAATTAACCATTGAATGATTGAATTGGTATTATTTTGTAGCTTTCGCATATATCCGTATCGAGAAACTGTAACTTTAAATGTCTATTATTCTGTGATTTTATATCAATTTTTCTTAGGTACTTATTCGAATATTTTCAAAATATTTAATAAAAGTATAGTAATAGAAATTTAATTAAATAAATTTAATATTTTTAAAAGTTAATATTACATTCAATATTTTTCTTTATTGCATCTTATATTTTGAAATAGAAATTAAAATTGAAAGTAATATTTTCAAAAATTATATATATACATTAGGACTTTCAAGTTTTCACCACCACATTTTTTAATATTAATTATAACTAAATCGATATGCATTCAATTTTTTATTATTATTTTTTACGGTTAATTTCAAAACAAATTCTTTAACAAATTATTGAATATTAAAAAGTATATGATCGCGCGTCGCAAAGCGCCAAATTAAAATTTTTATTTTTTTTCCTCAACTAACATTCACTAACTAATAGAAGCGGAGAGTGATAGGATGATCTCACGACGAGTAGGAACAATATTGTGACTATTCTGGTATGAGTCGAATGAAAACTAAGAAAATAATAAAAGGGGATCTGATTTTATTAAAAAAATAACAATAAAAAATAAAACAAAAATAATAAATGAGATAAAATCAATTTTGATTCGGTTATCATCTAATCAAAATCTACAGTTAATTAAATTCGATATTTTTTTCTAAATTGTTGATGAATTATCAATCTTAACTAACAATAAGCTCTGTTAACTGGATTTATCTTGTCGAATACTGAATCGAAATAAGTTGTTCGATTAAACCTAAATAGTGGATAACCTAGAATAAACTCTCAAGATTTAATACACTAGCAACATTAAATCCTAGGAAAATATATTAATCTACGCAACTGACACGAAAACTTGGACCATTTAACTTATGTTCAAGCTACCATAGGATAGGAATGACGAGCCCTAGTATACTAGTAACGAAACAAGATAACAATTACGGATTAAGCCTCGTCTCTTGCAAATAAATGAACATTAAACGTTGTTGGCCAAACTAAATCAAATATTCATAATTCATAAACAATAAAAAATAGATAGCAGAAATTAACTCACCAACAGAAATTTATATGCATTAGATCCCCCACAGATTGACAGTTGTTGTAGCCCATAACTCCATTTTTTTTTTTTTTGCCGGCTTTTCAACTCCAAAAATTACTCTCCGACCTCATTATTTTATTATTTACGACTACGACACATAAAATACCAACTTTCACCATCAAGTCATTAAATATGGCCACATTGATCAAAAATCACAAACACATATCAACAACACAATTTGATTCAAGATCAACTCATTAACTAAATAAAAAAATATCAACAATCATGTTCTTGATCACAAAAAAAACATTTAAAGATATTTAACTAAATATAATTAACTAAAATCATTTAAATTAGTACGATATATTTTACCAACACTCATATTATCATCTAGAATTCCACATACAAGTAAGACATACTTACACAACTAGCAACCCAATTCCATGTCTCCACAAATTCCATCTTAACTAGTACAATAAATCCTACCTACATTTAGCCCAATTGCCCAATTCCATTGCATAATCCTTGGCCCATGAAAGAAGAATGAGCAGCCTCAATTACATCACGTGGCCAGGATAGTGGGGCTCAATTATACTACTTTGTGGGCTTTAATTGGCCCAATATTGAAGCATTCATTAATTGGCCCAAAACTCTCACCCGAAGTTTCATCTATGGCAAATCAAAACTACTGAAAATAGACCAAAAAAATTAAAATATATGAATCCATCCAAATAATAAATAAGTCAAAAATATAAAAGTGCGAATAAATTAAGTGTATAAATATATACTATTAAATAAATAAAGTTGTACATTTTTGGACCTATTAGTATACTAATTTTCATTATATATAGATACTAATACGGACTCCCGTGTACAATATATGTGTTTAAAATGAATTGTATAGTAAAATAAAAAAAATGAACACATTTAAAAGCATTTATATTATTATTAAAAATAATAAAAATAAGTGTACCACAAATGAATGGCTTCGGAGATAAATATTTAAAATGAGATAAATTTTATACCCTAGAGTTTTAAAAACTAATAATTATTTTAATTACATTTATAAAATTATATGTCTAACAGAAAATTATTTTCAAATATGTGTTCAAATCGAAACTGAAAAGTGTAATCCATACAAGACGCGCGTGACACAAATCCGCATCCACCCGACCTCAAGGAGAATGATGGACAAGCCATTCAACTCGACATCAAAGGGAACAACCTACATTATAAAGAACCGAGTTTGGAGATCAATTTATATTCTTCGAAACCCGACCACTGCAAGCGCACTAATGGCAGACGGGACGCATGTCCATCATACTGTCAAAAAGTGATCATTAGGGGTGGGCCCTCCCTTGTAAAGCAGCATGTCACCATGAAATTGCATTTAATGCTACTCTACAAACATCGTAAAAAGTGTCCATGGGTTTTTCACTATAAATACCCCATTATTATTATAATAACGGACTCAAAATTATTCTCTTTCTAAAAACTGCTGACATAAGCACAACATCAGAGCTGATTTAATATATAACAAACACAGTCATCCGACCTCATTAAAATTGTTTTTCTTGTTTTTACCAAGGGAAAATTCTCCACTAGTTGATGTTAGAGATATGCTGTAAAAGCTATGTTTTGCAGATTCTATCGATTCAATTTTAATCTGTCCATCATGTTTCAGTCAAAGTACATATATTTGCAGTTTATTTATTTGTGCAAATCATACTCCTTGTCTTATATTGAGGTAGTGTCGTTCGAATTGTTTCGAACAGAAAGATCACCTATCAGTTCCTTATAAGACTAAACTATTCGTTCACAGTCTAGACAGACAGTGAGACCCCTCTTGGAAATAGACTGTAGTGTATTCTTGATTCAATTGGTCTTTGAATGAAGAATTACACTTGCACTTATGATAAGTGTTGAACAAGACCGCGGAAGGATAAGATTATGAGACTCACTGATCGTTGTTGTAATCTAGACCTTCGGTGATTGATGCGTTCTCTTAAGTTGTAAGATAATATAAAATAGGCATATATATTCACTTCTTGTTTATATAATTTATCAAGTGATTCCTATTATTATTAGGATGACATACGAGGTATTTTAGTAAATAAGAATGATTATATGATGTGCTATTATAAATTATTTATGGTCACTATGTTCAAGTGTGCTGATTGATGACGTCCCCGAAATGAGCTCAGGAATGTACATTATGTTAAAATCCTGCAGATAGACGATTGTCTGACATAATGGTTAAGGATCTGAGTGGTACTAATTTCAAAAATGAATAGGAAGTTGATTAATTATTTTGTTAGTAATTTAATTAATCAACAGATGTTATATATTAAACATAGGGAGGTAAATCGATCAATCAGATTAATGTTATTTAATTATGGAGCTTCGAATTTATTGATAAATTAGGAGCTAAATGGGGAGAGCAATAATATTACTCTAGTGGGATGTTTTATTATTTTATTCCATTTAATAAAGAATTAATTTTATTCTATATTTATTATTCCATTAGGAAGGGAATATTTCTACTAGAATCTTGTCTAATGTTAGGAGACTAGAGAGTCTTCTAGAAGGTGATGAGTAGTAAGAGAGTTCTATCCTAGATTGGATTAGTAGATGGAATGGGATTAGGATTCCTTGGCCTAATAGGCCCATATTTAGCACCTCCTTAAGGTCCCTAATGGAGCCTATAAATACACCATGTCCCAACCTCTTGAACATACATGCTAGTGGCCGATTTTCTCCTACATACACGAGAGAAA
>CACSLK010015970.1:1140602-1156196 GCA_902706635.1 Striga hermonthica
GATAAGTTCAATACTGTGCATGTTGTTTGACGTTCCTCATAGAACCCAACAGTTGAGTTATATTTCATAGGCAATAATTTAACGCTGGAGGAAGGGCTCCATAATTCATTTGCAGTGATCTCAACCAGCATTTACATCAAAATACACTAGAAAAATGTCATCTTGGAGCCACGATGTAAAGACCCTTGTGGAATTTCCCAATTTAGGGAGTGTAATATGTTCTTTTGGATTTTTATACGAATTTAAAATATAGATACAAGGATCTTAGCCATGGGTTTTTGCAGAAATGGAGGAAGATGAGAGAGAAAGAGTAAGATAAAGAGAGAGAGCGAGAGAGAGAGAGAGAGAGAGAGAGAGAGAGAGAGAGAGAGAGAATTAAGAGTGAGAATAATTTGATTGTAACAAACTCTAATCAATTTCCCCATGTTTTCAACTTAAGTAACTAATACACATGTATCTAATGCCACGTAGGCTTACTGCTAATTGGTCATAATAGAACATAACCCATTACATTAAAAATAAAATAACTAAAAATGAGGTGGGCCGGTTAATACAAAAGCACACATTTGATAAACTACAACTAGCAGCCTTCACTTCACTGGCCAGTTAACTCTGCATTTGGCCAAACTTCGGCCTTCATCTGCTGCATGTCACCATTGTCATCCATTTGCCCTAATTCAACCAAATGTCCCTTGTATTCAAGAACTTCGGTCACTACACACGATGATCAAGAGATTTCAGTGGTCGAAAAGAACCATGAGGTGGCCCAAGCATCGACTTCACCTCGTTATTTCATAATCCTGAATTTCTCAAAGGTTTCTCGAGTCTCTTCGCACAAACACTCCCAACGACGTCAGCTATCCCAAAAATACTACTAAAACGGAAGTAAACACGACACAACGCAAATGCAAGGAATCAGTCCAATCGCAAAAGACTTCACGATCTCAGAGTCACCTAAGGACCACCAAAGACAAGACCTCTAAACAGGTACGGACTGAGGAGACGGTGGAAGCCAAGTGGAGCCAGCTTCGAGTATGAAATCCACATACCCATCACTATTTCAATGGTTAGAAAGGCCGAAAGCCAAACTCAACCTAAGAGAACAACTCTTAAGAAGCAGATCAGCGAGGCACGATACCGTGGAAGTCACAGACCTAAAGAAGAAAATTTCTGAGCTCAAGGCTTGGCAAAAAAAAAAATAGTCTATAGAATGTCCACGCCACCACCATTGGTCATGAGAAGCTCGGTGGTCAACTCGACCTCACCATTGGCACCAGAAATATTGCTTTATCCCCTCCCCAAGAAGGTGAAAATTTCTCAAAATCACGACTGATAGGTCGAAAAATGTGCAGATTTTATATATATAATAGTGTATTTTTATACACTTAATTTATTTGTACGTTTGTATTTTTTGACTTATTTATTATTTGAATGGATTCATACAATTTGATTATTTTATATTTATTTTTCAGCTCATTGGAGTATTTTGTATACGCGAAGCATTGGACAGAAATTTATGTGATTAGTTATCGATTTTTTTCCAATATCCGTCAATTTGGCCCGCCTTGGAGAGAACACACGCAACCTAACATCGAGATTTATTCAGGAAGATTTTGGTTTAATATTATATTAGAATTAAAATAAAAAGGAAAGCCGAAAGGACACTTAAGAGGAATTGGGAGTCTTTGAAATTCTATGGGCTGGGGCTTATATTTGATTGGGAATATTTTCCCAAGGGAGTACACTACACACATTAGTACGAGGAGATTTTATTAGCGTGGCGAACAGAAAAAAGAACTCGTGGAGAGCACTACGAGAATAACAGAGAGAGCCGTCGAGAGAGACGACTACACACGCAGAGGGAAGCCGCACTCGCACACGAGGGAGATTTTTATTCTCTCTTTTATCTAGTACTTATTTCTATTAGTATGCTAGGCTAGTCTCTTTATTCAACTTGAGGGGATGTTTAAACCTTAACTTTGATTTATCTATTGATTGAAGGATTTATATTTATGGTTGTTAATCGAGACGTCGAATTTAATTTGTTGATGAGTTGATTTATGTTATCTGTGTATAATGTTTATATATTATGGTTTTTGATTTAGTTTGGCCAGCTAGGTTGAATATTCATTGTTTAATTGCTAGATTTGGGACTTTAATCCGTAATTGTTATTGTCTCGTTTTGTTAGTAGTAAATTAGGGGTCGTGCATCTCTAGGGTAGCATGAACATAAGTTAAATGGTCCGAGCTTTTGTGTCCGTTGCTTAGACTGGTCTACTTTCCTAGAGATTAATGCTGATAGTGAATTGAATCTAGAGAGCTTATTTTAGATTGTCCACTAGTTAGGTTTAGTCGAAGAGCCTATTTCAATTAAATAATCGGTAAGAGAAAAATCGGTTAACAAAGCTTATTGTTAGCTAGGGTTGGTAATTCATTAGCAATTTAAAGAAAGCGTCGAAATTGAGTGTGAATTTAGATTGGGTCTGAATCGAAAACTGGATTTCTCTTAATTTATTTAATTTTTATTTTATTATGGTATTTTCATTATTAGTTTTATAAAATCAACCCCCTCCATCTTTATTTGCTTTCTTAGTTCAGTTAATACGAAATTATCACTATTTAGTTCCCACTTCTCGTGGGATCGACCCTTATTCACCGCTACTACAAATTTAAATTTGTCGCGTCGCAACGCGCGGTCAAATTTTAGCATCGTTGTCGGGGAGTGGCGCAATTGAGTTGGGATTTTCTTAGTGTTAATTGAATTAGGTATTAGATTAATTCTTATTTTATTTTATTTTATTTTTATTTGACTCTTTTAAACCCCCTTTTATTTTATTTTTCTTTTGTAGGTGGTATTCGTTCTATATGGATGCGCATTGGAGCTCGGATTGTGCTTACGCTAATGATTCATATTATGAAATGAAAAGAAGGGAAATAAGAGACCAACAATGTGAGGCTAGGATGACGGCTATGATCCAAGGAGCTATTGAGAGTGTTCGTCAAGCTTTAAGGAGGTCATGTCGTCTATGTCATACCACACAGCATGTCACCGATGATTGCCCGTTTTTGTTTGAGAGATATGGTGCACGTAGAGCTACCGAGAGAGATAGGTATAGACAAGACGATTGGGCGTATTCAAATTTTGATGGGAACCATTACGGTTTGGGAGATCGTGGAAATTCATTCTGTGAAAATCCACAATATTCTCGATCTTATGAGTCTACTTATGAGCATGACGAATTCCAATTCCAATATGGAGGCTCACATTATTTTTTAGAACCTTCGCATGAACAAGAGGCTAGTCCATCTTTGATGAAGTTATTTGAGGAGTGTCAAAATTGTTTGATGGCTACTAGCAAAACGATTGGTGATGTATTGAGCGAACTAGATGCATGAGCCAAGAGTCGGCTATCATCTCAAGCCGAACTGAGCCAAAGTGATGTTAGAAACCTTGAGCTAAGCAGAGATATGGAGCTTGAGGTGCTGGACGAACGTAGTTTTGAGTTGAACGATGAAGAGGATGAAGAAGAAGAAGGCGATGAGGAGCAAATGTTGGCTGATATCGTGCCCCCCCTCCCCCGGTAGCATTTACTACTGCTATCGGGGGCCTGATAACAACCCACTTGAAGGTGAAAAAGCTCCATCAATTGCCCCGAGCATGATTGGAATTTCATCTCTTATATTTGAGGTCAAGCGACCTGTCACCGAGCACGCTGAAAATGAAGAATCGTACATCCTTGAGGTGGTTGAGATTTTCCCTCTTATTCATGATCTCGGGCTAGTCTTTTGCCATGGCGATGTACCACCGAGAAGAAAAGATCCGGTTAAGCACCCGACACGGAATGAGAGAGGATCCTTATGAAGCATGGTGCTGCAAGGTTCGTGCTTCCTTTGAGGCCACCTATGAAGCCGCCATGGACCGTTTGAAGAAAGCGGAGCAATAAATCGAGCCAACGACACTAAAAAAAAGCCGCTTGTTTGGAGGCAACCCAATGGTGTTCGATGCTACTTCTTCTCTTTGATAAGGTGAACTCCTTCCTTTTACCTCCTATTTTGTTCTCTTATGTGCAAATACTAAGTTTGGGGAGGTGTGTTAGTGTGAGAGGTTTATATGCTAGATTATTATATATTTCCTTGATTTTCTTGAGTAGGAGTTACTTGTATGTGAAAGCTTGCGATGATGATATGAGGGTCTATTTGGTTAATTTGTGCTAGTTTAAATGACTTAAGTTGATTATATTCGGTAAAATATATTTAGGTGTTCTTGTTCTGGGATCAAGAGCATGAGAGTTGATATTTTTGTGATTTATTTAGGGTGAGTTGATTTTGACTCGAATTGTGTTGTTCAGATGTACTTGTGATTATCTTGATCAATGTTGACTACGTTTGGTGACTTGATGTTGAAAGTGGATGTTTGATGTCTCTTAGTCGAAAATAATGGAATAATATGGAAGGAGGAAAAAAATAATTGGTGGAGTTGAAAAGCCGTTGACATAAAAAAGTTTGGGCTGCAACAGCTGCCAACCTGTAGGGGCTCTAGTGTACAAATACAATAATTTTTGTATTTAGACGAGCACGAAAGGCTAAAACTCACGAGTTGTGACGGAGCTGTCATTTCCTACTTAAAAAAAAAAGAGAAAAAAAAGAAAACGAGACAATTAAATATCGGCTAGAAGCAGAAGGGAACTAGGCTAGTGAGCAAAGAGAGAGGTGTCATGAGTTGAATTGATCGATACATTCGTTATAGAGATTGACAAACTATGGTGGTCACTTGAATTAATACTTGATTGTTTGAGTTCTTAGAATGATTTTATCTTTAGTCCGAATTAATTAATTCGAGTTGTTTAAGCTATGTACTTATGTGTGAATTGTAAGGCCCTGAGTAATATTCCACTTACTTGTTTATCTCCATATACAAAAATTCTATGGAGCCATCGGATGGTTTTCTTATGGAGTCATCCATGACTTAGTGTATTGACACTTGTCCAAAGTGCATTTATTGTAGGACACGTGTCAATACACTATTTGTGAATAACTGTGGATGGCTCCATAAGCCGAGCCATCCGATGGCTCCATAGCAAAACTGTCTCCATATATATGTTTATAGTTCTAAGTTTCTTGGGGACAAGTAACAGTTTAAGTTTGGGGAGATTTAATAGGTCGAAAAATGTACATATTTTATATATTTAATAGTGTATTTTTACACACTTAATTTATTTGCACGTTTGAATTTTTTTGACTTATTTATTATTTAGATGAATTCATACACTTTGATTATTTTATATTTATTTTTTAGCTCATTAGAGTATTTTGTGTACGCGAAGCATTGAACGGAAATTCATGTGATTAGTTATCGGTTTTTTTCCAATATCCGTCAATTTAGCTCGCCTTGGAGAGAACACACGCAACCTAACATCAAGATTTATTGAGGAGGATTTATTTTGGTTTAATATTATATTAGAATTAAAATAAAAAGAAAAGCCACATAATCGTGGGAAAGGACACTTAAGAGGAATTGGGAGTCTTTGGAATTCTATGGGCTGGGGGCATATATTTGCTGGAAAATTATTTTCCAAGGAGGACACTACACACATTAGTACGAGGAGATTTTATTAGCGTGGCGAACAGAAAAAAGAACTCGTGGAGAGCACTACGAGAATAACAGAGAGAGTCGTTGAGAGAGACGACTACACACGCGGAGGGAAGCCGCACTCGCACACGAGGGAGATTTTTATTCTCTCTTTTATCTAGTACTTATTTCTATTAGTATGCTAGGCTAGTCTCTTTATCTAGTTTGAGGGGATGTTGGAACTGTAACTTTGATTTGTCTATGGATTGAAGGATTTATATTTATTGTGATTAATCGAGACGTCGAATTTTTTTTGTTAATGAGTTGATTCATGTTATCGGTGTATATTGTTTATAAATTATGGTGTTTGATTTAGTTTGGCCAGCGAGGTTGAATATTCATAGTTTAATTGCTAGATTTGGGACTTTAATCCGTAATTGTTATTGTCTCATTTTGTTAGTAGTAAACTAGGGGTCGTGCATCTCTAGGGTAGCATGAACATAAGTTAAATGGTCCGAGCTTTTGTGTCCGTTGCTTAGACTAATCTATTTTCCTAGAGATTAATGCTGATAGTGAATTAAATCTGGAGAGTTTATTCTAGGTTGTCCACTAGATAGGTTTAGTCGAAGAGCCTATTTCGATTAAATAATTGGTAAGGGAAAATTCGGTTAACATAGCTTATTGTTAGCTAGGGTTGGTAATTCATTAGCAATTTAAAGCAAGCGTCGATATTGAGTAACGATGGATTTGGATTGGGTGATAATTGAACCGAAAACTGGACTTCTCTAAATTTATTTAATTTTTATTTTATTTTGTTATTTTCATTATTAGTTTTATAAAATCAACCCCCTCCATCTTTATTTGCTTTCTTAGTTTAGTTTAATTAATACGAAATTATCAATATTTAGTTCCTGCTCCTCGTGGGATTGCTTACTCACCGCTATTATTAGTTACCAGAGGTTTGTTAAGGAAAATTTATAAATTTAAATTTGTCGTGTCGCGATGCGCAGTCAGCGACGCTCACCTCGGCCACTACATCTCGTGGATGGATCTCCACGCGGCTGAGGACGCCCTCAGATGTCGGATGTTTTTGCTCCTGTTAGGCCCTAAGGCGCAAAGGTGGGACCTTTCACTTCGCCATCATTATATCTGAAGGTGGCAGCAGTCGAGGTCGGCTTTTCTATCTCACTTCGTTAGGTCCCAAATTTTCATGATCCACATAGAATTGTACCAACATCTTGCAAGAGGACGAGGAGAGTGTGAAGAACTATATTGATCTGTTCAATGATCGTGTAAGAAACATTGACCCATGCCACCAAAAAACTCTGTTAGTATCAGCCTTCTCAGGACTGAAGTGGTCGCTATGCCAGAACAAACACCTTAGATACCAATAATTTGTACCCCGAGCACAACAACATGTGAACATAGAAGAGTACGGGTCGATCTCGTCCTTTGAACTGGTGAACATCTCTAATGCGAAAGGAAAAAAGACGAAATCAGGTCAGGTTTTGTCAAAGGAGACTTGAGTTTCCCAAGTTCGGGCATTAATAAAACAGTACCAAGAAGAGCTTTGGACCAACTATCAGAGTGTGTACTCGGCTTGCGCAACAACCGTATATAAGGAATTAAAAAACAAAGGGATCATTCTCGAGCCAAGCCAGTCCGAACCAACAAGGATCAACTTGATAAATTAAGATATTGTGCATACCATAAATCCATCGAGCATAATACCAACGAGTGTTACAGTTTGATCTCCACCCTTCTAAACCTAATTGGTGATCTGCAAGTAAAAAAGTTTATGAGAAAACCCTGAGGTATGAATGCAAGGCTGAGAAGATAACGACCTGGACGATGAGAAGGATGGGGATATAGAGGTCAACCCGAAAAGATTGATAAGCCCCCACCGGAGATCCTGATCTTTATTTGGGATAAGAAATAAGCAAACTCCTCCCGGGCTAGATAGAGCGCACGAGAACCCCTGGCAGATTGAAATATTATTTGGACAACATATATAAAATAAGTGTGTAAAATTGTCATAATATAATTCAATTGAAGTGATCTACTAAATTTATGCTTTTGAATAAAGAGAGTATCAAATTGTCATGTATTTAAAAGTGTAGATATCATTATAGAATTTTCTGTTTGTTGAGGGACCAAACTGAAAATCCACAATTCTTATTTATTTGGTTATGGCCTCAAACGACGAAAAGGCACGAACAAATTTCTGAAGAGTTGTTTTCTCCGTTTAAAAACACCACCATCTTCACTTCAAAAACAATATGTAGAAAATATACTCTATAGTATATTAAAATATCTACTATAAGGTTTCGATCGTTTGCAAGACTATATATCATTCCAACAAGATGTTTGGAAGTGCATGTATATATGGAACTGGTAAATAAAGAATATGAGAATTTTCAATTCATGAAGTCCTGTACTATTTCTGAGTGACCTATTTCCAATAGACCTGTTGCCGAAAGACCCGTGCGTGCCGAGAGAGCTGTAGCCGAGAAACCTGTTTCCGAGAGACCTATTGCAATGCTTACGCTTTTATTTAATTATTGACATCTTAAATATTTGACATGAATGATTTTGAAATTGGATTACTTTTCTTTTGGTTGTTTTATACCAGCATGTGCAGCACCAAACTTGCACCCATTAATTTAGATATTATAAATTATTTAATTGAATAATAGAAAACACTTTTGGTAATTGATAGGAAACCACATAATAAGAATTTGATTATACCTAAACTGATTTAACTCTATTTTTCAAATCAATTAATAGAAAACTACATTACATTGATTTGTACCTATTGTCCATCACCATTTCTCTTCAAATCATAAATTGTCTATTGTGCACCATCTTTTCTCCTCAAACTATAAGTCAAATATTTGTTTCTATACATGACCATATGATATAGCCATACTATCATAGAGTGGTTTATGTTGTCCTGGCTCGGACATTGTCGAGTCGACTTACCCGAAGTCGACTCCACCCACATATCTCCTCGTGATAATACATTCGGTCGAAGGTCCGGATGCTTTTCTTATTCGACTTCTACCACGTCGACTAGCCTAAGTCGATTCCGTCTGGAAGGATGAACAAGTGTATTAGGATCTACTAGCAATTGGAGAATGACCCAGCCGGCTCGAATACAAGGATATCTCGAAGTCGACTGAAGTAGTCTCGGGGTTCAGAGATCCCTGACGACTCCTATACACTTCAACATATCAGAGGGAAGCTATTAAAGGATGAGGAAGAATCTAGATGCTGACTATGAGGTGGACGGAATATGAACCGACCAGGGTATTTTGGACATTTCCAGTAAGTCGGCCAGGACATTTTGGGGACTTCAGGTAGATGTTTTACTTCTATATAAAGGAGGTGAGGTAACTCCAAAACCCTAACTCCCATTCATTCTACATTCTTCTCCATTACTGCTGCTGCCCTCTCGAAGCATCTTTCTTCATCTTTTTCACATACTGACTTGAGCGTCGGAGGCTCTACGCCGGAAACCCCTCCGGCGTTGAGTTCTTGCAGGTGTTCTCGCGGTTCAGCAACGGTTTGGAGGCTATCGAGTCAGATCTGAGCTCATTTCCATCGGTTCATTCCAGATCTGGGCTGTTTCTCATCGGTTCACTCCAGATCTGAGAGGAGACCCATCATTTTGGCGCTGTCTGTGAGAAGTTCTTGAAGGAATTAAGAGCTTTACACCTAGCTTTGATCTGTCTCCGATGGCTGAGAAGGAAGTATTGCAGAAAAACTTGAATGAAGATTTCAGGGCAACGTGGACTGACAAACGACCTCCGCCGATTTCCAGCCTCAGACCACCGCTCCAAGTGTTTGGTTTCCCACCATTTGGGACACACGCGCCATCAGGAGGGCGTATGGGGGAGGAGACGCCTATTACCCCACCCGGAGTCAAGATCCCGGTTCTCACCCAAGAGGAGGCCAGTCACGTGAAGGACATGAGTGGAGAAGCGGATGGTCACGCATCGACCGAAACATCTTTGAAATTGGGGAGGCAGCCTGGGCGACTTGATCAGGAGACAAAACCACCACCCCAAGTCGAGGAGCAAACACTGACCATCACGAGAAGCGAGATGCAGAGGATGATTGCTGAAGTTGTAGCGGCCCAAATCAAACAGACACAAGTCGAGCTGCCTAGGGTCAAACAACCCAGGATCGAGCAAGCTAGGGTTGAGCAGCCTTAAAATGAGCAACATCCCCCTGAACGTGAACAGCAAGCGCAGTCGCACGAAAGGCAGAACAGGAGGGCAGATGATGAGGAGTCCTCTGTTAGGATCGTTAATCCGCAAGCAAGAAACGACACCCTGGAGCAGTTTCTAGCTCAGGTGCGAGACTTGCAGGCTCGAGTGGAAGGGAAGAAAATAGGAAGTTTGAAGAGACACCCTTTTTCACAGCATATTCTAGACGCCGACTTGCCTCAAGGGTTCAGGGAGCTCAACATCTTGTGTGATGGGTCGACTGATCCCTCTCGTCATCAAAGGAGTTTTGAAAACATGGCAGTACTGCACCGCTACAATGATCCCGTTCAATGTCGAGCGTTCCTGACGACTCTACGAGGACCAGCGCAGGACTGGTTTCATCAATTTCCCCCAGGAGCCGTCAGGGACTTTGACGGATTTAGCTCAAGTTTTCTAAACCAATTCGCGAGTGTAAAGGTCCAAGAAAAGTCTTACCTTACTCTGATAGGCATGCAACAGAAAGAAGGAGAATCATTGAGGGATTATGTGGCGAGATACACACGGGCGTGCGTCGACGTCCCCTCGGCCACAGAGGAAATCAAGTTGGGAGAACTCACTAGAGGACTACCCCCAGGATTATGCAGAATCTCCTTAGCAAAACGACCCAGGAGGACGTTCGATGAGGTTTTAGGAAGGTGCGCCAAATACATGAATGTCGAGGAAGCCGAAGCCGATTTTTTGCAAGCAGCTAAAGCAAAAATTGAATCTCGGGACGAGAAGAAGGATAAAAACCAATCACGGCGGTTGAAAAGAAAGGATCCCCGAAGTCAGAGAGGGAGAAACGATTAAGGGGATGGAGGACAACTCAATATACCCCATGTTGGCCTCGAATGCAAGGATATTGGAGGTAATGGAGAAAGAGATTCGTGAAAGTGTTGTCAGGTGGCCACGGACGAGAAAGGATGGACCGACAAAACCTAAAAGCGATCTGTATTGTCGATTCAACAAGGATTACGGGCATAATACTGATGAGTGTCGGCACCTATAAAATGAGATCGAGAGATTAATCAAAGCGGGCTATCTGAAGGAGTTCATTTATAAGGATCGAGAACGAACCAGTCAGCGAAGGGAGAGAAGCAAAAGCCCTCTCAAAAGAGCGAGGACACCCGACAAAGAGGAGCTCCCGCAGAAAAGAGGAATAATTCATATGATATTCGGAGGGCCGACTGATGGATATTCAAATCGAGCCAGAAAGGCGTATGCTCGAGGCCGCCACGGAAAAAGTGAAGTGCAGCAAGTTGAGGAAAATGGTTCGGTGATCAATTTTGGGCCAGCAGATATGGGAGAGGTCGAAAGACCTCATTATGATGCTCTAATGATGACTGCTCAAATATCAGGCTATGAGGTGCAGAGGATCTTCGTCGACACGGGAAGCTCGGTGAATGTGATCTTTTATAATTGCCTTAAACGAATGGAACTCGACATCGAGCTTACGCCCCTGCACACCTCACTTTGGATTTAATGGCTCGTAAGTCGCACCCCTAGGAGAGACCACGCTCGCTGTCGTCCTCGGGGAAGGAGACTTGAGGAAAGTAAAGATGGTGCGATTTGTTGTAGTCGATGTCGAGTCGGCTTATAATGTGATTCTAGGAAGGCCAGCGCTCAACACATTCCAAGCAGTAGTGTCAACCTACCACATGAAGCTGAAGTTCCCCGTGGGAGATAAAGTAGGGGAGACTCGAGGAGACCAGAGGCTGTCAAGAACCTGTTACCAGATAGCAGTAAAAACAAACCAACGAACGGAAGGTGAGGGAAAGAAGCCGCCGATGGGCGAGAAAAGGCCAAGAAATAGTGATCTCGAACCACACGGGGAGCTAATGGAGATACAAATCGGAGAAACGAAGGAACAGACCACTAAGGTCGGGAAAGATCTGAAAGACGAGTTGCGAAACCAACTCATCACACTTCTAAAGGAGTTCATGGATGTCTTCGCCTTCACCCCTGAGGAGTTGACGGGGATCGACCCCACTATTATGGAGCATAAACTCAACGTCGACCCCCTCAGAAAGCTAGTAAAACAACGACTTAGACGCCATGGTGAAGAAATCGACAAAGCAATTTACATCGAGGTAGATAAGTTGCTGCGAGCAGGACACATCAAATAGATCCAATTTCCTGAGTGGATATCCAACACCGTGATGGTGAGAAAGGCATTAAACAAATGGCGCATGTGCATCGACTTCCGTGACTTAAACTTGGCCCACCCAAAAGATCATTATCCCTTACCACGAATTGATCAGCTCGTCGACTCTACGGCTGGTTGCGAATTACTGAGTATGATGGATGCATCTCAGGGATACCACCAGATTCCATTGTGCCCGGAGGATCAGAGTAAGGTGAGTTTCGTGACGAGTAAAGGGACGTACTGCTATGTCGTCATGCCCTTTGGTCTTAAGAATGCTGGAGCAACCTACCAACGGTTGATGGATCGAATGTTCAAATCTAAGATTGGGTGAAATATCGAGGTATATGTGGACGATATCTTGGTAAAGAGTAAGGCCTCAACCTCACACCCAGGCGATTTGAGGGAAACGTTCAAAACCCTTAGGGCGTTCGGGATGAAGCTGAATCCAAGCAAGTGTGCCTTTGGAGTAAAGGCAGGACGATTCTTGGGGTATATCGTCACAGAGAGAGGAATCGAGGTGAACCGGGAAAAAGTGAAAGCCATACTCGACATGGCTCCACCAAGAAATATAAGAGATGTGCAAGTTCTGACGGGACGAATTGCGGGACTGAGCAGGTTCATTGCTCGAGCCGCAGAAAAAAGCTTCCCGTTCTTCAGATTACCCAAGAAGAAGTCGCCTTGTCATGGAGTGACGAAGCACAAATGGCCTTCGAAAAGTTGAAAGAATTCTTGGGCGAGTTGCCTTTGTTGACAAAACCAGAGCCTGGCGACGAGCTGGTGCTTTATATATCTGTGGGTTCGGTATCACTAAGTTCAGTGTTATTGCATGAAGAAGGAGGTGTCCAACAACCAATTTACTACACCAGTCGAGTTCTTCAGGGCACAGAGACAAGATACTCTGAGATCGAGAAAGCCGCTTTGACACTGGTGATAACGGCTAGAAAACTAAGGCCATATTTTCTAAATCATGTGGTAGTAGTCAGGACGAACTTCCAGCTGGGTGAAACATTGGGCCGACCTACGGTATCAGGTCGACTCGTTAAGTGGGCAGTCGAGCTGAGTGAATATTCCATCAAGTATGAGCCGAGGCGAGCCATAAAAGCTCAAGCCCTGGCAGATTTCATCCAAGAAGGTACCAAGGGAGAAGAAAAGAAATGGGTCATGCACGTCGATGGGTCCTCAGCGGCCAAAGGGTCCGGTCTGGGAATCGTCCTTGTATCACCCGAGGGCGAGCAGCTTGACTTTGCCATTAGAATGGGATTTAAGGCCTCAAATAACGAAGCAGAATACGAGGCATTAATCAAAGGAATTCAACTCGCAATTGGCGGAGGAGCGTCAGAAATTGTGGCACATTCCGACTCACAATTAGTTGTTGGACAAGTATTGGAAAGTTGCGAGATCAAAGAAGAACGAATGATGAAATATGTCGAAGAAATCCAAAGTCTTGTGCAGGGCCTGGAGAAGTTTGAACTAACACAAATCCCTCGAGAGGAAAATAAATGAGCAGATTGGCTCGCGAGAATCGCGAGCTCGAATGATGGGAAGATGTGAAGCTCTATCACCACCATGCATCTAGAGAGAAGCGTGTTGGGCGAAATGATGGAAGTCGAGGAAAAGGACGACTGGAGAAAATCGATTCATGAACTCCTACAGGGTCGAGTACCTATGGGAGATAAGCAGGAGGCAGAAATGGTCGCTCGATATCTAAGCAAGTATTTTGAAGTCGGCGGTGTCATGTTCAAAAAATCTCTGGTTGGGCCTCACTTGCGATGCATCTCTAAGGACGAAGGAACCCATGTCCTGAAAGAAATACATGAAGGATGTTGCGGAGCGCATGTAGGATCGCGAGCTCTGGCGGGCAAAGCCTTACGAGCAGGATACTATTGGCCCAAGATGCGGGCAATGGCGGAACAACTAGTCCAAAGGTGCGAAAAATGTCAACGCCACGGGTAGATCACTCATATCCCCGCCGAATACATGACGACCATAAACACGCCGATCCCCTTCGCTCAATGGGGAATCGACTTGGTAGGACCACTGCCGACAGGGACAGGGCAGAGGAAGTTCTTAGTAGTCGTTGTTGACTATTTTACCAAGTGGGTCGAAGCGGAACCGTTGGCAAAAATTACGGAGGAAAAGATGATTCAATTCCTGTTTAACAATATCTGTTGTCGGTTTGGAGTTCCGAAAGTACTAATCTCTGACAATAGAACTCAGTTCCAAGGGAAACGAATTCAGGCATGGTGCCTTGACATGGGAATAAAGCAAAGGTTTGTCTCGGTCGCACACCCCCAGGCTAATGGGCAAGTCGAAGTAACTAACCGAACTATTCTCCAAGGATTGAAGAAGAGATTGGAGAGAGCATCAGGTGCTTGGGTTGATGAGCTTACAACGGTTCTATGGGCCTATAGGACGACCCCGAGAAGCTCAACAGGTCAGTCACCATTTCACATGGTTTACGGAATGGACGCACTCATGTCTATCGAAGTAGGCTTAGATTCTCACAGGTCGACATTTTATGAGGAAAAGAAGAATGAAGAAATGATCAAAGAGGCCCTCGATATGATATAAGAAGGGCGTGAGGAAGCCTGGGTACGATCCATGGAATACAAGCAGAAGATGCGTGCAGCCTTCGACAGAAAAGTCCGCACCAGACGATTTCAGGTGGGAGATCTCGTCCTCAAACGAGCAGATGCTCTTAAACATGTAGGGAAGCTTGAAGCTAACTGGGAAGGACCTTAAACCATCACCAAAGTACTCGAAAGAGGGGCATATGAACTCGAGGATGGCGAAGGACGACAGCTGCCGCGATCTTGGCACGTGATCCATCTCAAACGCTTTTATGCCTAAAAATAGCATTTTGAACTCTTTTGTACTGAACAATGCTTAGTCAAATTCAGTAATGCAACGACTCCCAAGTTTATGTTTAAGTTGTGTCTTTTATATTTCCATGTCGATTTTATTATAACTGCTTGAAAAAACGAATCTTTCGGAACAACTATAAAGCCGATTAACTCCAACGACTATGAAGTCGATCTAAAAACAACTACAAAGTTGTATGCCTCGAGTGGAATCTCGGCAAAGGCTATGAAACCTACGACTACGAAGTCGATCTAAAACAACTACGAAGTTGTATGCCTCGAGTAGAATCTCGGCAAGGGCTACGAAGCCTACGACTACGAAGTCGATCTAAAAACAACTACAAAGTTGTATGCCTCGAGTAGAATCTCGGCAAAGGCTACGAAGCCTACGACTCCGAAGTCGATCTAAAAACAACTACGAAGTTGTATGCCTCGAGTGGAATCTCGGCAAGGGCTACGAAGCCTACGACTACGAAGTCGATCTAAAACAACTACAAAGTTGTATGCCTCGAGTGGAATTTTGGCAAAGGCTACGAAGCCCACGACTACGAAATCGATCCAAATAACTACGTACGAAGATGTAACAACTAAAATCCCGACAAAGTCCACAACTACGAAGTCGAGTTTAAACAAACTACGAAGTTGTATACCTCAAGTAGAATCTCGAAACAACCATGAAGTCAATTTTAATGACCGCAAAGGTTATATAAAAAACAACAACAAAATGAACAAACACTTAAGGAACAAAAGGAAAACGATGAGACATGG
>CACSLK010015970.1:1322494-1339212 GCA_902706635.1 Striga hermonthica
TTTTTTTTGTTTTGAATAAAAAGCTCTGTTTGGTAATTCTAATTATGTTTCGTTATAGGGAATCATCGATGCAGTACTCGAAACACGTAGAAATATTGGGAAATACTCTGCTGGGGGTATTGTCGGAGGCGCTTGGGCTCGAAACCAATCACCTGGAAAAGATGGAGTGCTCGAGCGGGCACCGCCTCCACTGCCATTATTACCCGGCTTGTCCTCAGCCACAACTGGCCATCGGGACGACAAAACATTCCGATGCCGGATTTCTTACCGTTCTTTTGCAAAGCCAAGGCATAACTGCTCTACAGGTTTTGTATCAAGGCCAATGGATTGATGTTCACCCCACTCCCGGAGGTTTAGTAGTCAACATTGGTGATCTACTCCAGGTACCTAATTATATGTCACATTTCAGAAAATGTCGTCAAAACAAGTATGACGTTTGATCGTATAAATTCTTATATTTGTTTTAAATAATATGACGGATCGATCTGCATAACCGTTATAATACTGCATTACACAAGAACTTTGTAATTTTCTAAATATAATGACAAAAAAATTTCAATCTTGTAATTTGGCATAGTTGGTATCGAACGGGAAGTTCAAAAGCATCGAGCATAGAGCGATCACTAGCCACCTAGGCCCAAGAATTTCTGTGGCATGTTTTTTCTCTGGTCCTGTGACTGCGGCTAAGGTTTACGGTCCAATTAAGGAGCTGATAACAGAGGAAAATCCACCCATTTACAGAGAGGTCTCAATAGGTGAATATGTTGCCAAATTCCTCAGCTCTGCACTTGAGGATTATCGTGCTCTTGATTATTATAAGCTGACCGTGTGAAGATGTCCATGATCAAGTCATTAACATCGTAACTTTGTTAAGTTGGTTTACACACTACTGTCCAAAAATTTAAACATGTTTTGTCAGTTAATATTTGTAACAATGTATGCTTTCAAGTTTTTTGTTTTAAATGCCTATTTGTGCAATTGTTTTGAGATTTGTTAACCAAGAATATTAACGTATATAATCAACATGATGTGCTTAGACATGGCCAGGTGCCGGGTTTTGGCCCGGCCCGGCCCGGCGGGCCACGGGCCAGCCAACCCACGAACCGCAACCGGCCCGCCAAAAAGTAAGGGCCGGTTCATAGAACCGGCTCGAACCGCCGGTTCACTGGCCCGGCGGTTCGGCCCGGGTTCGGCCCTTAAAAAAATCAAAGGATTTGGCCCGGCCCGGCCCGGCCCGGCGGGACAAAACAAAAAAAACCGTGACCCTTAACCGGACCGGATTGGCCGCGGTCCGGTTCTCGAACCCGGCACTATTCATGCCGGTACCGGTANNNCGCCATTTCTTGCGTGTCATTGCGCCTCGCATACGAGCTCGTACCCATCTCTTAGGCCATGCGTGCATCGTTTTGGCCCTTTTTCTGGCCTCCTTGGGTCGTCTTGGCTCTGGGACCTTCTCATCATCGGGGTCCGAAACCCACTTCCGTATCAGGTGTTCCCGGCGTAAAATATCTGACGATGAAGTCAGTAAAGGAATGAGGAATGTTGTATATAATGTGTGTAATGCTATTGTAGATTCTAGGATGTGTAAAAATTTTATTTTCTATACTCATACCGATTTATAGTGCATTATTGGCTTGTTGGACAAGCTTTGCCCTATCCAATTGCTAGAAGGTCTGCTTGAGTGCCCAAATTGTCCGAAGGCTTGTTATTGCCCATAAAATCTAGATCCTTCTTACACGTGCACACCATTAATAAAAAAACAATGAATACATAATAATGTTGGGCTTCTCAAATCCCATTAATCGGAAATAAGTTAAACATAGATAAAATTTTATGTATTAAAATCTAACCTTCCTTTCTATAATGTTGATTTACAAGAATTAATATATAAAAAATAATGTCGGGATTCTAAATTCCGAACTGTTAGAAGCAGTTAGACATGCCAATCCAAGAAAAGAATATATACATATATTTCAAATCGGATTAAATAGAAAATAAGAAGATAAACTGTAAGGCATTTTCATAATCTAAAACATCCTATTATGTGCATTAAAAAAAAAAAATCGAGTATATCCTAAATTAACATTGGAATGTCACATCTCAATAATTCAAATTGGTTAGTTTTAATATATTATCTATCTATCTATACTACTCTAAAAGGAGGAGTGTTTTTCTAAAAATACATAATGCCTAAAAAACCCTTACTTAGACATAAATTTTATGACAAATTAGTAATACACTAATACACATCATATTTTATTTATATTTTTAATTAAAAATGAACTACCTAAAAAATTCTTACTTTGACATGATTTTAATGGCAAATTGGTAATATACTAATGTCAGATCTTATATTATTAATTAATAACTAATATCAAATACATGAACAACTCATTCCACACTCCTAAAATAAAATTGTTTTCTTCCACAAATCTTTAAAACTGTTTGATATAGAAACATTATTTTTAAAATAACCTATAAAAAATGTGTGATAGTATGCGAAATTAATTTTTTAAAACACTTATAAAACTAGACATCGATATTGTTTTTCTCATAACAACCACAAAATATTGAAACATTATTTTCAAAATAACCTATAAAAAATGTGTGATAGTATGCGAGATTAATTGTTGAATGATTATTCTGCAACATAAACTTCTAATCTATTCAATTTCTTTACTACATAAGATCGGAACAATTTTATGAAATTGTATAATATTAAAACTGTATCAATTTGTTTTCACGTCTAATGAGATACCACTTTAGCAATATGGATTAATTTTGACCATATAATTATCTACAAACTAATTAAAAATATCTCGAGAATCATGATATGCCTACATGCTGAAAATTAATTACCTTTTTATCAAAAAAAGTATATTCGTATATTATCATTAGTCATTTATTTATTTATATGTGTTTTTACAATAAAATGGTTTTATTTTAAAAAAAAGGTACGAAATAAAAAATTATATATTTGAGTATCAATGAGAAGATTATAATTATATATAAAATAATGTAAAAATGTAAAATTAATTGATATAAATAAGACAAATGACCTAAAAAGTGTTGTACTTAATTTTATATATTTTTAAACAAACCGAAAAGTTACCCACAAACACACACGCACATTAAAAACATATGAAAGAACAATATAAAGTAAAAAATATTAAATCTGATAAATAATATTTAATTTATAATAAAGTTGTAACACTTACTAATAACAATGAAAAAAAAGTAATAAATAAAAATATTATAATTAGTAAAAGTAATTATAGAACTTTTAAAATTTGTTTAATTTTTTGCGCTTATTAGTTTGTATATAAATTTTAGATGATAGACATCAGTTATTTATACTTTTATCCATGAAGGTTAGAAATTTATTTTTCGTAGAAATTAATTATTTTGATTTTAAATAACGTTTTATTTGCTATTAGTTTTTAATAAATATACAATAATACTTTTCGTTATGTAATATGTAAGTGCAAGAAATGTAATTCAATAGATAAATTAATAGGTAATTTTGCGATAAAAATGAGCAATTTCTACAAAAATTATATGGATTACCAAGTTCACTTGTTTAATATATAAAACATAATGCCTAAAAAACCCTTACTTAGACATAAATTTTATAAAAAATTAGTAAACACTAATACACATCATATTTTATTTATATTTTTAATTAAAAATGAACTACCTAAAAAATCCTTACTTTGACATGATTTTAATGGTAAATTGGTAATATACTAATGCCAGATCTTATATTATTAATTAATAACTAATATCAATTAATTAAATGCAAATATATGAACAACTCATTCCACACTCCTAAAATAATTTTTTTTTCTTCCACAAATCTTTAAAATTGTTTGATATAGAAACATTATTTTCAAAATAACCTATAATAAATGTGTGATAGTATGCAAAATTAATTTTTGAAAACACTTATCAAACTAGAAATCGATATTGTTTTTCTCATAACAACCACAAGATATTGAAATATTATTTTCAAAATAACCTATAAAAAATGTGTGATAGTATGCGAGATTAATTGTTGAATGATTGTTCTGCAACATAAACTTCTAATCTATTCAATTTCTTTACTACATAAGATCAGAACAATTATATGAAATTGTATAATATTAAAATTTGTATCAATTTGTTTTCACGTCTAATGAGATACCACTTTAGCAATATGGATTAATTTTGACCATATAATTATCTACAAACTAATTAAAAATATCTCGAGAATCATGATATGCCTACATGCTGAAAATTAATTACTTTTTTATCAAAAAATTATAATCATATATTATCATTAGTCATTTATTTATTTATATGTGTTTTTACAATAAAATGGTTTTTTTAAAAAAATGTACGAAATAAAAAAATATATATATTTAAGTATAAATGAGAAGATTATAATTATATATAAAATAATATAAAAAAAATGTAAAATTAATTGATATAAATAAGACATATGACCTAAAAAATGCTATACTTAATTTATATATTTTGAACAAACCGAAAAGTTACCCACAAACACACACGCACATTAAAAACATATGAAAGAACCATATAAAGTAAAAAATATTAAATCTGATAAATAATATTAAATTTATAATAAAGTTGTAACACTTACTAATAACTAGGAGAAAAAAAAAAGTAATAAACAAAAATATTATAATTAGTAAAAGTAATTATAGAACTTTTAAAATTTGTTTAATTTTTTGCGCTTATTAGTTCTGTATATAAATTTTAGATGATAGACATCAGTTATTTATACTTTTATCCATGAAGGTTAGAAATTTATTTTTCGTAGAAAATTAATTATTTTGATTTTAAATAACGTTTTATTTGCTATTAGTTTTTTAATATATATATACAATAATACTTTTCGTTATGTAATATGTAAGTGCAAGAAATGTAATTCAATAGATAAATTAATAGGTAATTTTGCGATAAAATAATGAGCAATTTCTACAAAAATTATATGGATTACCAAGTTCACTTGTTTGATATATTTTTAATATAAAAATTATAAATACAATTAATTAATAACAAAAACTCCTAATAAAAATTATAATATATAAAGGAATGAAAAAATGGTACATTGCAATGAAAATCCAACGGTAAAACATTAACTTTATTTTTCCAAAGACATCACGGTAAGACATTAATTGGAATTTCTAAATGATATTTTATTTGTATATCTGTCATTGTAGAATTGCATTGACTATTTCAAAGAGATCAAATTACATTATTTATTTTTGTGTAATATAATTATTTCAATTATCATTATTTATTATTGCGTGAATTTTTGCTAAAAAAAATTTCGGATCATATTTCAACAGTTGGAAAAATGTCCCTGGAATTGTAAAAATTTCAATGGAAGTTCTATTCGAAATCTACCTGTAGTGGTGGATACAAAATAATTTCATACTTTAGGCATTATTTGGTTAATAGAAAAAGTATACCATTAAAATAACATAATGTCATTATAATTCATAAATTATATTTTTCATAATTTGTCATCTTTCTCATCTGTAGTACATGTTTAACACATCAATACAGTTACAATTAAAAAAAACATAACTTTTCTCACTTCAACATAAGCAAATCAATGAAAATAATATATATTTTAAAAATTTTATGAACAAAAGTTGACTCGACAATATTATTAATGAATTTATGAATTGTAAATATTTACTTAAAATATTAATAAAAAAATTGTAATGAAATATAATATAATGTAGGATATACAAATATTTGATATATAATGAGACATATTATCGAAAAAATTCTATATTTTATATTATGTCTTTTTTTACAAATCTACAGTTAAGAACATGTGAAAGAAAAAGATAAATTTTTACAAAATTATGAAATATAAGAAATAATATGAATAATAACTAAGTTGTGACACGTACTAATAAATATAAAACAAACTAATAAACAAAAATAATATAATTAATATAACTAAATATAAACCTTCTAAAAATATACTTATCGATGTAATTGAACTGAGTTGTTAAACGCTTGTTAATTTTTTGTTCTTATTAATTTTTTTGTGTTAATTTGAGGTGATAAGACAATAATAATTTGTACATTTATCCATGTAGATTAGAAAAAAAATATCTTTATTATTCTAATTCTAAATAAATTTTTTATTCACTATATTAGTTTTTTTAATATAATATATAAGTATCATATTGAACTTATAAAACAAGAGCTATTTTAATTATATAATATTAATATGTAAGACATGTAACTCAATTGGTAAATTAATAGGTATTCTTGAGATAAAATAATGAGTGATTTCTGAAAAAAAAAAAAAATATAGGAACTAAAAGGTTCACGTGTTTAATATATTTTTAATAGAAAAATTGTAAACACAATTACTCAATACATACTACATAAAAAATAATGTTTGAGAGGACTACAAAAAATTGCTATACTGCAATGAAAAACTCAACGGTAAGGTATTCTACTAAAAATTACCACGAATATATTGCTTTCATTGGAAAATTTCATTGGCTATTCCATTAGTGTTCAAATTAAATTACATGAACTTTAGTGGATTCAAAGATTTTCAATTACATGAATTTCTATTGGAATTTTTTTTGGACCATATTTCAATCGTTGAAAAAATTGTCATTGGTATTATGCAAAAATTCAATAGAAGTTCCATTGGAAAGATAACTTTGCAGTGATAGATCCAAAATAATTTCATATTGGGAGCATAATTTAGTTAATAGAAAAAAATATACCATCAAAATAACATGTCATTGCAATTTATAAATTATACTTTACATAATCTATCACCTTTCTCATTTGTAATACATTTTAATAAATCTATGGAATCACAATAAGGTAAAATATATTTAAGAAACCAAAAGTCAAGATTTTTCTTAAATCAACATAAGAAAATCGTTATATTTGTTGTATTTTTTGTTGGAATTTTCTCATTTTCTTGTAGTAAAACTAGGACTCAAAATCTATAAAAAAAAAAAAAAAATGCATTATATTTAATATTGTGTGCAACTATTATTATGAAAATTTTTGATACGATAGAAAATATAACACATTCAATGCAATTGGCGTTCAATTTATGATAAGAAGTAATTTTTTTCAAAACAAACAAGATACTTTGAAAGATCCTTAATTATTTTATTAGTATTATAATAACTAAATAAGGGGTAAGAATGATGACAAAACTTATATCTCTCATTAAATCTAAAAGTAAAATACTGATAAAATTACTTAATGTACAATATCAATTGAAGCTGGCTAATGAGAAAATATAAAACATACTTAAGATACACATATATTTTAAATAGAACTTTTAAGTACATAATATATATATATATATATATATATATATATATTCATATGTATATTTCTTTAAAAGTGGGTATGTTAATCTTAAAATTTTTTAGTTAAGATTTTTATTACTTTCTATCATTAAATTTTTTAATTTTAAAATACTTCATATTTTTTATTTGTTACCTTTTTATATGTAATATATCACATCATTTATTTTCTATGATGTTTGAGTTGACCCATATAGTGCAATAACATAAAAATAATATAATTATTTATATTGATATAAAATAATATATATATATATATATCAGTACTAATTTAAAATAATAAATTGGTGTTAAAGTATATAATGTAATAAATTTTATATTCAACTTAAATCAATTTTATTAAGTATAAAATAACATAAGATAAACTTATGGTATGTTTTCAGACATAAATTTGAAACAATTCATATTAAAAAAAAGTAAAAAAATGGGTATAAACTTCTAACTGTTCCCACGTTTTGGCTAGAGCGCCCAAATCCGATATATATTTGACACGCGTTTGTCGTAATGCTGAAATTATGGCAAATGCAAATAACATGATTAGCTATGTGAAGCCAATTACTGCTGAAAAAAGAACCATATAATGGTGGTACCATATATGTATTCAGTGATTATGAAAATGACTTAGTTAATTAATATTTTATCGAACATTGGAAAAAATTCTAAACTTTTTAATATTAATTCATATAAAAAGTACAGTTTTATCAAATATATTACATTACATTTAATTTTATGTGATTATATTAATTGTAGCCTAATAAATAAGACAATTTGATAAAATCATTATATAAAGCACATACGAAAAATACCGTAATACGTATAAATGTGCATTAATTATTTAGCAAATAAAATATTATTTGTCTATAGAATAAGAAACAAATAATATAATAGTAATGCAATGAGAAAAAGAAAACGTGCTAATTTTCTTAGAAAAGTATGAATACCAATATTTACAAACAAAAAGTCTTTTAAAATTACTACTTTTTTGTTGCTAGCGTTTAAATATATGGACTCTGTAAGAAATTGGTTCTCATAAGTAAGGAACCTATATTATTTATTTTCAATTTTAAAATAATTAAAAAATTCAAAAATTTGTATACATGATGTATATTTTAATCATGACTCCATAATAATAAACTTTACAGATGACTAAAGTATCGTCCTATAATGGAATTCTAATTCTTCTGCTGTCAAATATTTTAACAAATGATATTCTTCTCAATATTTTCTCATTGTTTTGTTTGTTTTGTTTTATCATTGCAAAAAATAGATTATATTGTTCGTCTATATTCTAAATAAATAACACTGAAAATGAAATGTATGAGTATCAAAACAGTTTTGAATGTTAGAATGAAGTTGTCATTTCTTATAGAAATATATATAATCTCATTGGTGTATTGCGCTTGAACATATGTGCAATTACTTTAGAGGTACTTTCAGGTAATGTATGGTGATTTCAAAAAATAATTTAGCACCTCGGGAGAAGTACATGTAACCCAGATTTTGGAAAGTCAACTTTTATTTGGAGATAAAATTCATTCCCACTCGTGGGGCGATGCATCAATAGGGTAGACACCAATATATCTAGAGACAGAGGAATGTAAAATTAATTAAGAGGAATTAGTAGTTTATACAGTGATAAAAAATATCAGCAATTTTAGTGATACCGTTAGTTATTTCATAGAGATATTTATCATTTGTTAGTAGAAGTACCTTGTTATAAAGATCATGCGATCATGAAATTTGAATATATGTTGGGTCAGAATGTTTCTTAAGTGTTTGAATAAAACTGACGTTTTGCCAAATTAATTAAGAGAAATTTTGCAATATTATTGATGTATTGGACTCCAACGACTATGAATGTTCTTATGAGAACGTCAAAACCAAAATGAAAGAAAATATTTGTGTTTTTTTACTAGGGATTTATTTTTTTTATATATTTTTGTTGGAGGTTGTAAAACGTTATTTCACTATTTTTACATGAACACATCATTACGTTAATTCTAAATAAAAAAAAAATCACATTTGAGTTTATTTTTTCTATATTTTACTTCATTTCTGCAATGATATTATTAAACACGTGAACTTTTTAATCCAATTATTTTAGAAATCACTCATTATTTTCGCAAGTCTACCTATTAATTTATCAATTGAGTTACATTTCTTGCACATTAAATATTGATTAATAAAATAATAGCAAATAAAACATTATTATTGTATATATATATATAATATGGTATTTATATATTGTACTAAAAAACTAATAGAAAATAAAACATTATTTAAAATAAAAATAACTAAGGTTTTTTTTTTTTTTTTAAAAAATAAATTTCTAACCTACATGGATAAAAGTATAAATAACTATTGTCTATCGTCTAAAATTTATACACAGAACTAATAAGCGCTTTTAATATGCGGTGAACAATTTGGCTCATTTACATCGATAAGTACAAATTTTAAAAGTTTTATAATTATTTTACTAATTATAATATTTTTATTTATTACTTTTTTTCATAGTTATTAGTAAGTGTTACAACTTAATTATAAATTTAATAATATTTATTAGATTTAATATTTTTTAACTTTAAATTATTCTTTCATATGTTTTTAATATGTGTGTGTGTGTGTGTGTGTGTATAACTTTTAGGTTTGTTAAAAAATACATAAAATTAAATATAGCACTTTTTGAGTTATATGTCTTATTTATATCAATTAATTTTATATCTTTATATTATATTATATATAATCATAATCTTCTCATTTATACTCAAATATATAATTTTTTTATTCCGTACCTTTTTTTAAACCATTTTATTATAATAACACATATTAATAGATAGATGAGTAATGACAATATATCAATATAATTTTTTGATAAAAAAATAATTAATTTTCAACATGTAAATCATATCATGATTCTTAGAATATTTTTAATTAATTTGTAGATAATTACATGGTCAAAAGTAATCAACGTTGCTAAAGTGGTGTCTCATTTGACGTGAGAACAAATAGATTAAGATTTAGTATTATACAATTTCATAAAATTGTTCTGGCTTTCTGTACCAAAGAAATTAAATTCATTAGAAGTTTAGGTTGCAGAACAATCATTCAACAATTAACCTCGCATGTTATTACACATTTTTTTATAGGTTATTTTGAAAATAATGTTTCTATATTTTGTGGTCTTGAGAAAAAACAATATCGATTTCTAGTTTTATAAGTATTTATTATGCTTTTTTTGTTGGATTAATTTTAATTTCTTTAAAGAACTTTTATATATTAGAGTTATGAAATGTGATTACAATATTACCATTAAAATTATATTAAAAATAATGATGTTTTTCAAAACAACAATTCTATATCCTATGAAATAGTTTTAGAGATATGTGGAAGAAAACAAATTCGTGAGAAATAATGATACTAATATATTGTAGTTGATTTTAGGAGTGTAGAATGATTTGTTTATGTATTTGTATATAATTAAATATTAGTTATAATTAAAAATATAAGATATGATGGACATTAGTATATTACTAATTTGTCATTAAAAACATGTCAAAGTAAGAGTTTTTTGGATAGTTCATTTTTATATTTGAAAATAAAAAATATGAAGTGTATTAATGTATTACTAATTTGCCATTAAAAATATACCAAAGTAAAGGTGCTTTAGGCAACTCATATTTTTACAGAAATTCTCGTCTTTTAGAGTAGTATAAATAAAAAATGTTGGGTAGGCAATTGAACCTTTCCACATAGAGAAACCCATAGTTCTCCACTCACATCAAAGAGAAGTTATCTCAATATCGAATCCAATTATGCACCATTTCGTGGCAAACGTGCTTTATTCTTTTCTTTCATCATGGAACTCGTGGACAGATTTCTGGGTCTTCAATATTTTTTTTAATTTTGGCTTAAAAAGAAAGAAATAATTTTGAATGTGGCTGCTATAGGGGTTGGTGTGTTCTTCAATAACAATAACAATAGCTACCAATATAATCAAGTGAAATGCTAAGGTTCCGTTATGAAACCATTCCGTCGTGTTTGTAACCGTTAAATCATTATGTAACCGTTGGAGATAGTTGATCTAACGGTTAAAAATCCCGACACAATAGTTCCGTAACGGGACCGTATCATCTCCCATGCATTAATGAATCATCATATCAACACTTGTGGGTATACCTTTTCTACATGTGTCCCTTTTTGCTCGAGCCTTTAATCATTTTAATATAACTTGGAAGCAACTTCTTTACCAATATCTATTTAGTTTTGAACTTTCTGGGCTTTTTCTTCCTCAATAATAATATTGCTCCTTGTTCTTTTACAGAAAATAGATGAGTGATAGATATAGATTTTTTTTTGGTTAATTAGTTAGAGAATTTTTTAATGAAGAATTTTGCAGGGAGTCCTGGGACTTGGACTGGGCTAGCTTTGAGGATGGCTCAGTGCTTATTTGCAGCTGGTTCAATTGCTTCAATGGCCACCACAACTACTTTCTTCAATTACACTGCTTTCTGGTAATTAATATTTTTTTTTTCTATTTAATTTCAAATAACATATAATAACTGGAGCAAAAAGATTTATAAATTATCCTGAAATCCCCTGTTACAAAGTCAGATTAAAATCATTGATTTTTGTAGTATAATGACTATACATCCCCATACATCATGGCTTTGATGAGTCTGCCATTTTGACATAAGAAAAAGGTAAAATTGCAATTTTAGTACTATCGGTGGCATTTTTAGTCCTGAATATTTTATTATTTGGTCCTATGTTATAAAAATTCGACGCAATTTCAGTTATCTGAGGACTAAAACTGCAATAAAATTATAAATTATAGGACTGCAATTACTGATAAATAATCTTTGGGATGATTTTTTTTATTACCAGTTTATGTCTTGTAATTTTAAATTTTCTTGTAAATTCAGTCTTCAAATGACTGAAATTACATCAGAATATTAAATTACATGATAAAAAGTAAGTAGTTTGAATCTTGAGACTAAAATTGTTATGTCGTTAAACCAACATGACTAAAAATATAATTTTGTCAAAAAAGAAAAAGGAAAGAGAGAGAGAGAGAGTGTAAATGGTTTTTTCTATGTGTTTACAGCTACTTAATTGCTTCAATGGGTCTACAAGTGATGTGGAGCTTTGGTCTTGCTTTCATGGATGCCTACTCAATATTAAGGAAAAATAAAAATGTGGTTGACAATCCTGTAATAGTGAGCCTCTTTGCAGTGGGCGATTGGGTTAGTATGTGAAGGATAGAATATTTATTATTTGATTAATTTATTTGGAAGTGCTACGATCCAAAATCATTTTGTTGGGATTTGAAACCGTTAGATCATTATGTAACTGTAAGAAGTAGTTGATCTAACGGCTACATATTTCAACGGAATAGTTCTGTAACAGGACCGTAGCCTCTCCTTAATTTATTAGTTGATTATTTATGTTTTGTTTTTTTGAATAGTGATATTTAGTAGTGAGGGGGTGTTTGGACAGGTGACCGGGACATTGTCCCTTGCGGCATCGTCTTCGTCGGCAGGGATTGCTGTGTTGTACTTTGGTGACTTGGGTGGGTGCAGTTTGGTGAAGGAATGCACAAAGTATCAAATTGCTGTTGCATTGGCTTTTTTAAGTTGGGCAGCTATGGCTATTTCATCCTTGATCATGTTTTGGCTTCTTGCAGCAGGCTAGATTTTTTTATTTTTTTTATTTTTTTTGGCTTTCTATTGCTCAATGTAGACATGGTCAAACCTCGGGCAGGGCCGCCGGGCTTGAAAACAATGACCCGGGCCCACCACGGACCTATATTCGTGCCGGGTCAATGCCGGGGCCAGGTCCAAGTACGTCATTTTTATAAAAAAAACAACATAAAAAATTAAAAAAATAGGATAAGCTGCTCATTGACCCGGGCCGGGTCATGAAATAGATGACCCTGACAATACCCATAAAAAATCCGGTCCGATTCAAGACCCGTGGTCAACAGGTTTGACCGAGCTGGGTCCGTTTCAGGTCCGGGCTGGGTCCGTGCCGGATCGATGGGTCGGGCGGCCCTTGCCCATGTCTATCTCAATGAGTCGTGGAGAGCCGACTTTTTAAAAAAAAAATAAAAAATATTTTTAATGTTGATTGAAGAGTTGACACTTTCTAACCCCACCTCACCCAGAAATTCTATTGTATTTATTTTTTATTTTTTTGTTAATAGAAAACTGGAAGGCTCAAGAATCAGCTGGTTTTTTTTAGATAAAATAAAATGCATCCGAAGTTTCACTTTGATAATTGATAATTGATAATTTAATATTGTTATCAATATTGGTGGCCACATAATGTGCAGTAGCACTACCGTGTGCCCTGGCACACCTAGCTAGGTGTGTCAGGGCAGATTTGCACGCGCCTTTCTCACCCTAAAAATAAGAAAATTTGGAGACTGTAGTGCACATTTCTATTTTTCCTTTTTTAATTTAAAAATGAGACATATTATATAAATTAAAATATTATTAATTATTTATATTAAAAAAATAAAATAAAAATACTAAAATTCATAATTTTTCATTATTTATAAATAGATACCACATTTGATAGGTTTATGTACACAACTAATTTTTCGTTTTTTAATAATTTTTCATAATTTTTCGTAATTATTTTATTATATTGACATATAAAGAACATGTTACACAATAAAATGAATATATTTTTAAATATAATGAACATATTACAGATTGCAGATTGAAATAATACATATTCATCTTATTTTATAACATGTTCACCTTATTGTGTATGTGACATGTTCATCTTATTCTATAACATGTTCATTTTATCATGTAACATGTTCATCTTATTCTATAACATGTTCATTTTACTACGTAATATGTTTACCTTATTGTGTATGTAACATGTTCATCTTATTCTATAACATGCTCATTTTATTATGTAACATATTCACCTTATTGTGCATGTAACATGTTCATCTTATTCTATAACATGTTCATTTTATTATGTAATATGTTGATCTTATTCTATAACATGTTATTTTATTATGTAACACGTTCATCTTATTTTAGAACATGTTCATCTAAATTTCATCTGTGAAAATGTAACATTTTCATCTTATTTTATGACATGTTCATTTTACTCTATAACATGTTCATCTTACTATGTAACATATATTCATCTAATTATAGATTTATGTCATAATCTTCCAATAAGATATATTAATTGTAAAAAATGATAAATTAGTTGTGTTTCAAAAAATATCAAATATGGTCTCTATTTGTAGATAATGAAAAATTATAATTTTTTGTATTTTTATTTTTATTTTTTGATACAAAATATGAATGATAATATAATTTATAAAATATTATATATGAATTTTATTGCCCAATAGAAATGGGACACATGTCCCATTTAAAAAAAAAAACCTTACCTTCTTACCTCACGCGCTTTTAGGGAGGGTATATTTCACAAAAGGCCCTGGCACACCTAGCAAGGTGTGTCAGGGCACACCTAAGTATTTGCGGTAGTTGGGTCACGTACGACTTAATTAGTTGTAACTCATGCATTTGTACGGTGAGCTATATAATAAAGAAAAAAAATATTATAAAATATAAATTGTAGTAAAAATTATACCATAATCATTGAAAAAAAATCGTTTTAAGAAAGAAAATCAAAATATTATTATATACTTCATTATATACAACGTTTGTGGCTTTTCTATCGTCAGAAGCTCCATTACCACAAATCATTATCTTCAAACTCTTCCGACTCGTAACTCTAGAAAGCTCCACATACAATTGTCCATGGCTAAATACATGGCTCTTCAGTAGTAAGCCGATGTGCGACAGAGATTGTAGTTGACAATTTAATTGTCATCGCATAGGAAACCATGAGTGGAAACGGCATGCGCTGAAACTTGAAAGGTACCCTCAAATTGGATGGTATGAATGTGAGCCTAAGAATAAGAACTTTATTCACCAAATCTGGCACCAATTAAAATTTTACATTAGAGGACATGATTGTTGAGCTTAGTAATAACCAATCGAGTACCTGTTGATCTCAAAATTCGGAGAGCAAAAACATATCAATCGAATTTGTACATGAATCAAATAAAATATAAATGATAGATAGAATTTTGATCAACGGTACTGTTGCCTCATGGAATGATCAATGTTTCTCAGCAACATCACTGGACTCCCGACCTTCAACTGCAATTTATGATTCGGAAGCCCTGAGCACTTAATCCCATTGAGAAATTCAGGAGCATGAAATTCATGCTAGCATCTGACTTGCAAGCGGTGTCCGAACTCAAATAAGTCATTCTCTCGGGGGAATTCAATGAGCTCATGTACTCATTAATGTACTCAAAGACATCAAGTGTCGAAGCGAGTATGACTCTGTCCTTGAGATAGCTAAGATCGTCTCATGAACTCCTGAACTTGGGGCACGTACTCTCAACAATGCAGCAATAGGATTCCCTTTTGATTTTAGAAGAATGTCGTCATGAATGTGGATATCGTCACAACCGTCGTCTGATCCACCGACCGTCGCCAATGCTTGCAAGCCACTCTGAGAAATGCCTCAGCTCATCGTACTCGTCATCACCACCAAGGCATCGGAACCTCATATTTCGATCAAGTCTCAAAACAATACAATCCCGCCAAAAAATTGGATGAATTGATGGTGGCATTCACGATGTCACTCCGAGTGACTTTAGGACAACGGGGAGTAACTGCCTGAAATTGCCCCCAAATACAATATACTTGCCGCCAAATGGAAGATTTTTCCTAGATGGATCCACTATCTCCATTAAAGCTCGTAAGGTAGTGTCGATCGCCTGGAAGCAATACTTACTCATCATCGGTGCTTCATCCCAAATGATCAACCGACACAGTATAATCAATTCCACAAACGACTTTGTTGGCTAATATCACGCGAAGAACTTTCCGTTGGGTAATTTGGGTTTAGGGGGATTTTGAATCGAGAATGTGCAGTGCGTCCGCCAGGAACAAAAGTGAAGCGATACCACTGGATGCAACATTCAACACTATTTCGCCCTTCGACCACAAAGCTGAAGACAAGTCCCTCTTGATATAAGTTTTACCGGTGCCTCCATAACCATATTCGAAAAACATGCGTCCGTGGTTACTGTAAACCGAGTACATTATCGAGCGAGCTGCTCATCATTCATATTGGCAACCAACTCCTCATTCTCAATTACAGTGCACGACGATCGTAATTCAACTCGTCCACCAGTAGTCTGTTCAACGAAGCCTCATTGCGATCGAGATTAGGAAAAGGCATGGTACTGTATTTACGTAAACTGGTACTGCGTTGATAAATTAAAAGCATGTC
>CACSLK010015970.1:1365012-1391633 GCA_902706635.1 Striga hermonthica
TAAGAAATGTTTCATTTCAAAATTATAAGTAATAAGTATAATCTTAGAAGGACATGTTAATCAATTATTAGAAAAAATATGTAATCAAAATCCATTAGATCCAAATAAAAACACGAATAACATGATAGTAAAGATGGAATTGATAGATTTTAACAAAGAAGTCAATGTACCAAACAAAATACCATATACAGAAATAGATGTTCAAAAATTATAAGAAGAAACTACTAAGATGTTAGAAAAAGGTATTATACAACCTAGTACAAGAAGAAACTACTAATATAATTGTCGCTTGAGAAAAAAAAACGTTATAGTCCACCTCAAACGTGCCCCTATTTATTGTGGACTTTGCAAATGAGTGCTTTATTTGTTGGATAGATATGTTTTATGATTTGTTTATTTGGCAACCCTAAAATTTGGTGTTAATATATGCGAATGAGTGCTTTAGGGCATGTTAGCATAGTTTTAAAAACCGAACCGGTGAAGCTATCGGTTCAATAGTTCACTGGTCAGAATAGTGGTCGAACTAGTTTAATTAATATATAAATTTTTATTTATTTTATACGTATAATATATATTTATATATATGTTTAATTAATATAAAAAAAATATTTATTTTATAGGTATAATATATAATTATATATATTTTTATCATTAATTTCATAGTGTATGACATTCTTCTAAATAATAGTTCAATAATAGATACAACATCATTGTTGAATAATGTTGATAACTCTATTATTTTAATATTTTTATATTTAAATTTATTATATAATAAGTTACAAAATAGAGAGAATAGAAACAACTTTATTTTAATTTCTAAATCACATTTAAAGTTTTTTTTTTATTATCAAATAAAAAATAAAAAATAAAAATTATGTGCATAACAAATAACAATAAATTGCTTATTTCTTCTTCAATAATTTGAGAATTGATATAGTCCAATTCAGAAAAAAGTATATTTCTTTTAATGAATACAATTTGCTTGTAAGGCCCAATAATCTCAACAAGAGGATATCTCCCACATTGGAAACACAAGTAAAAAAAGTGTGCTACTTAAATGACTTTACAATGAACCACTCACAAAAAAAAAAAAGGTTGGAACCGCTGAACCTCTAAAACCAGTCCCGATTCACCAGTTCGTCCAATTCAACCGGTTCTTGAACGGTTCTCTGGGCAGGCAGTTTGGTGCAGCTAACCGGACCGAATGATGACCGATTCACGGTCCAACCTGTTGAACCATCCGATCCGATTTTCAGACACTGGTGTTTAGATACAAATAAACTAGTTTTTTACCCTTTTTTTGGTTTACCATTGTTAATTTAAAAAAAAAATATAGTTTAATTTATTTGTAATGGTTTATAAAAAATAATTAAATTTGATTTGATGTAAAAATAAGAGTTAGATGATGTGTAATGATGGTTAATTAAAATTATGTGAATAGCTAAAGTGAATCAATTTATGTTTCAGAATTATTGATTGATATTATTTACTTATATTTGATAACTAGTACAAGTGTACAACGCCCGTGTATTACACGGGTTCTTGCTAATTTTTTTTCTTAAAATCTAAAATTAATGAGAAAAGTAGTTGAAAATTTAAATACTATTTATAATAATATATATTATTATATATTTAGTATTATAATTTTTATTTGTGCGACTTACATGTGTTATATTATAATAATTTTTTTAACTTACACCATATAACCACATTAAACATAAATATATAAGTTGAGAAATAATTTTAATTTTCAAATGAATTTTAATAAATATTATTATTTTTTATTATCATAAAGATAAATATAATTTATTTATTTCATATATACAATATGAATATCAAATCGAAGATCATCAAAAGATGATTAATTTGATATATCTATATATATATATATTAAAAGCCAGCCTATTTACCAAAAACAGTAGCAAGAAAAGTCAGCACAAATTTAATGCATACTTTATTTGGAAATTTTTTACTATATGCATTAAATGCTTGCATATTTACATTTACTATCCAAATATGATCTTAAAGATTTTTTCTTTAAATAATTTATGCAATGATTTTACTGATATCCATTATAACTAGTACAACGCCCGTGTATTACACGGGTGCTTGCTAATTTTTTTCTTAAAATCTAAAATAATAAGACAAAGTAATGGAAAAATTAAATACCTTTTTATAAAAATATATATTATTATATATTTATTATGCCATTTTTTATTTGTGTGACTTACCTGTGTTATATTATAATAACTTTTTTAACTTTTAAATATAACTACATTAAGCATAAATATATCAATGAGAAATAATTTTATTTTTTAATGAATTTTAATAAATATTATTATTTTTTTATTATTATTAAGATAAATATAATAATTTATTTATTTCATATATACAATATGGATGTCAAATCGAAGATCATCAAAAGATGATTAATTTGATATATTATATATGTAAAACCGATAAGAAATAAAAAAGTTATCAACTTTTAAAATAGATTTACAATTCAATAGCTAATTGAAGGAAACAAATCAAAAGTCAGGGATATATTAGTCATTTAATGTCTCATTATGTATAATTACAAAAAATTAAAGGGTTATATTAGTACAATTGATATTAAAATACCTAAGTTAGCTAAATATTATTTATAAAATTTCCGAACCTAGATTATTAATTATTAACTATTAATATTATTTGTCCAAACCTAATTACGAAGCATGATTTTTTACCAAGTAGGATTCCGAAGCACCAGAAACAGTCACGTAGGCTCAACGCATTCGGGAATTATATATAGGGGTGATTAATATTTGTCGATTAATATTTTTTAACCTTTATTTAATTATATAACACTGATATTTTTTTAAAAAATTAATATTATTTATTATTTAAAAGATAATGATCACATCATTAAATGATTTTATTGATGGTTAGATAATAAAATTATATTAGTTATTCTTTAAAATTTCAACATGTTATTTATTTGTATATTATTGTCAACTATGATAGTGTTTTTATCACTTTTTTTTTTGTTATGTTTCAAAAATGAACTTATTGTAAAATGTTTTTCTATTGCATAGTATGTTAAATAAACTATAAAGCCTTAGGATGAAAAAAAGAATTATTATGAGAAAATTGAATTTTAAAAAATATGTGTGTGTATTTTGTAAACATTTATACACAAAATTTTATTTTGAATTTCATTACATAAAGAAGACTACTTCTATAACTTTTACAAATAATAATAATAATTACATTATATGACTGCAAATTTTATAATAAAATAATAATTGAGTATTATATGGTGAACAATAATTAATAACATTTTATTTTTTCTTATATCAATGAATAAATATGTATTCCAAAATCAAATAAATATTAGTATGACGTGTTAGCGGAATTATATATTAATTAACATGTTATATTTTGGCTTAAATAAACGCCACTTATTAAAAGATGTGAAATATGGATGATCCAAGCCTATTGTTTTTTTTTTTGTCTTGAATGCAAGATATTGACTGGTGATCATGCTGGCGACACAGTGTTGATTCCTAGAATGAATATTACTCCTTATGATCTTAGGGTTCCATTTAAGTTTCAGCGGCGGCAGTTCCCACTTATGGTTTCGTATGCCATGACCATAAACAAGAGTCAGGGACAGTCTTTATCCCACGTTGGTCTTTTTCTAAAGAAGCCTGTCTTTAGTCATGGTCAATTATATGTTGCTGTTTCGCGTGTGACTAATAGAAAGGGGTTGAAGATATTAGTTTGTGAGAATGAAAAGTTACCCGATAATCAAACTCATAATGTTGTGTACAAGGAGGTCTTTAATAATATATGATTGTTTTTTTTTTCAAAACTATTTTATTGTACAATTTTCCTGTGTATTGTACAACTTTTATTGAATATTACATATTAAATTATAATACTCCTCAAATGAATATATCCCGTGTCTCGCACAGGTCACGTACTATATATATCCCGTACATCTTTTTTATTCATTTATATAATTATAAGACTGGATATATGACCTTAAAATTATGCACCCCGTGCATCGCACGGGCTCTGTACTAGTTATATATGTAAAACCGATAAGAAATACAAAAGTCATCAACTTTTAAAATACATTTACAATTCAATAGCTAATTGAAGGAAGCAAATCAAAAGTCAGGGATATATTAGTCACTTAGTGCCTCACTTTGTAAAATTACAAAGAATTAAAGGGTTATATTAGTACAAGTGATATTAAAATACTTAAGTTAGCTAAATAATATTTATGGAATGTCCGAACCTAGATTATTAATTATAAATATATCAATATTATTTGTCCAAACCTAATTACGAAGCATGATTCTTCACCAAGTAGGATTTTGAAGCACCAGAAGTAGCCACGTAGGCTCAGCACATTCAGAAATTATATATAGGGAGGATATTGAGAATAATGTGGTTGAAATAAAGTTGAGTATGTAAATATGATTTAAGTACAAGTATGAATTTTTTAGTAAACAAACACCCTTTTAAGGAATTTGATAATTTTTCGCTTGTTCTGTTTTTCATTTTCACATTTAAGGACAAAAGAACGAGTCAACAGACAGGCTGCAAAGAAGGAAAGGCAAAGAAGAAGAACAACCTGCCAGTGGAGAGAAGAAGAGGCCAGCATCAAAAATTGTCTTGTTCACTTAACATCCTAATGAGACTCAAGAAATTTCAGAGGCAAGGAAGAAAGCCAGAACACAAAATCAAGTGGTGAAGGCAGCCAGCCATAAACGACTCTCACCTCCCCAATGAAGGCCATGATGTGGAATTGTAGAGGGCTGGGTGGGCCCTCTACAGTTCCCCAATTGCGAGAGTCTTTGAAGACTCACCATCCAGGTTTTGTGTTTCTTTCCGAAGTTAAAAAACAAAGAGAATTTGTATCTAAAGTCTGTCTGGAATTAGGCTTTGAGGATAGATGGTTTTACTGGGAGCCCTCTAGCACCAGAGGAGGTCTTCTTTTATGCTGGGACAGAGATATTGAGATTATTCAAATGAAAGGGCATGACTTCAGTATTCAAGCTCATTATAGAGTGGTGAACTTCATTAATCAGGAGTGGATCAACTTTGTGAATATGAGCACAAATAAGCAAGATAGAGAGATGCAGTGGAGATATATGCAGGAGGATATGGTTCAATGGGGTGAAGTATGGGTTACAATAGGTGATTGGAATGACATATGTTGCAGAGAGGAAAAGAATGGAGGTAGAACAAGAAATGACAAAAGCTTTGAAGGATTCAATCATTTCATTGCTCATATGGGAATTTCTCAAATTAAAATGGAGGGCTACCAATTTACATGGGGGAATAACAGATAGGAGGAGGGATATGTTGAGAAAGTCTTGGACAAAGCTTTTGGCTCTCTGAAATGGATGGAAGCTCACCCTCAAGCTTGTGTCCAGAACATTTTCAGAAGCTCTTCTGACCAAGGTATGTTGCTGCTTAACTGAGATTCCAATTCCAAACCAATGAAGTCTAGATTTGTGTTTGATAAAAGATGGATACAAAGGGGAGGGGAGTGAAGTGGTGAACACAATATGGAGTGGAGTAGAGACTGGCATACCTTTTTTCATCCTCAAAGAAAAGATTAAGAAGACAAGGCTGGCATTGTGCAAATAGAACAGAAGCTACAGAGCAGAGAGTAAAGGGAATATTGAAAAATTAATTATGTCCTTAGAAGACATGAGGAAGTTGGGGGGAGGAAGGAACTGGGAAGAATGAGAGTCCATTCAAGCAAAATTAGATGCAGCCCTTATTTAAGAGGAAAATTTCTGGCAGCAGAAGTCTAGAATTTTGTGGCTCATAGAAGGTGACCGCAATACAAAGTTCTTTCATGCAATGACTGTTCACAGAAAGAGAAAGAATGCCATTTCAAGGCTGGTGGAGGGAAGAAGAGTTTTTGAATCTACTGAGGCAATTGAAAAGCATATTATCAACTTTTATGACCATATGTTCACTTCAGGTGGCTCAAACAGTAAGGAAGAGGCTCTCTGCAATATTGAATCAGTTGTTACTCAGAAAATGAATTATAAACTCACCAGAGCTGTGGAGAAAGAAGAGATTAAAAGTGCCATTTTTCAAATGAACCCTTTGAAGGCTCCAGGAGAAAATGTGATGACTGCCCTATTTTACCAGCATTTCTGACCAGTGATTGAAGGGGATATATGCAGTGATGTATTGAGTTTCTTTGAATCAGGCCAAATTCTAAGGTATGGGAATCAAACTCTGGTGGCTTTAATTCCCAAATGTTTAGCTCCTACTTCTTTGAGTCAGTATAGACCTATCAGTCTATGTGCAGTAGTGTACAAGTTGATCTCCAAAATATTGGCTGGCAAGTTGAAAATATGTCTTGAAGTTTGTGTTAACCCTGCTCAAGTTGCCTTCATCCCAGGAAGACAGCTTCTTGACAATGTGGTAATTGCACAGAAGATTTTTCATTTTCTAAATCGACACAGATCAGGACCTCATCATTACATGGCTTTGAAGCTTAACATGCTAAAGGCTCATAACCGTGTGGAGTGGACATGTGTGAAGAAAACTATGGAGAAAATGGGTTTTGCTGCTGTCTTCATCAAGTGGATTATGGCATGTATCACAACTTTCTCTTTTTGTTTCTTGGTTAATGATAAAGCAGCAGGGCACATCAAACCAACCAGAGGCTTGAGGCAAGTTGATCCAATATCACCATATCTTTTCCTTCTTGTCTCTGAAATTCTTTCTTCTATGATTCAAGCTGCTGTGGACAGAAATCAGTTCAGAGGGCATAGAATTGCCAGAGGTTGTCCAATTATTACCCACCTATTGTTTGCGGATGATTCATTGGTATTCTGCAAGGCTGAGCAGGGTCAAGTTAGGAGTTTGCTGCATATCCTGCAAATTTATCATAATTTCTCTCGCCAACATGTGAACTTAGCTAAATCAACTGTATTCTTCAGCAGGAATACTCCCCAATCACTGAAGTAGTCCTTGTGTGGTTTTATGGAAGGCTCTTACACGCGCCTGTGACTAGGCCGATCTGTTGGGTGTTGAGTCCACGAGATGCTCGACCTGCTGAGGTCGATGAGTTTGATCGATCGTTCGTCTGGTCGAGCGATGGATTGGTCGACTGTTTGTCTGGTCGAGCGGTAGGTTGGTCGACTGTTTGACTGGTCAACAAGTTGTCTTGCTCGAGCTTCTCATTGTCGGGTTCGATTTTCCCCATGATATGACTCTCCAAATCGGTTCAGCAGACCGGTCTATCTTGGGGTATATAATATCAGTGTTCATGCTCATAATTCCACAAAGTACTTAGGACTGCCTCTGGGAATTGGGAAGTCCAAGAAGGAAGCCTTTGCTTTTATCATTCAAGCTGTTAGAAAAAGATTACTGAGCTGGCAAAACACTTACCTGTCCACAGCTGGTAAATAAGTCTTGATAAAGGCTGTGGTTAATGCCTTGCCTGTTTTTGCAATGAGCTGTATCAAGCTGCCAGCATCCATTTGCCAAGAATTGAGCAAGATTACAACAGCTTTCTGGTAGAGCATGGGAGCAAAACATGAACGGGGAATTCATTGGAGACAATGGAACAAGCTCACTGTGCCTAAAGTTGATGGTGGCTTTGGTTTCCATGATTATAAATTTTTCAATGAGGCACTAATACTGAAACAATTATGGAGACTTACTACTTTCCCTGATCTTCTTATGAGTAGACTACTAAAAGCAAAGTACTTTCCCCATACTTCTATTTTTGAGGCAAAAAAGGTTAACTCTGCATCATGGCTATGGAACAACTGGGTAGACTTCATCCCAACTTTTGCTAAGGGTCTGAGCAAAGAGATCATAAGTGGAAGAGAGACCAAAATTCTTGATCATAGCTGGGTACCTACCTTATTGCACAAAAGCCCCCAACCTTTGCAAACTGTGGATGAACCTCTAACTTGGGTGTGTAACTTAATCAATGAGGATGGGAGAGGCTGGAACAATCACCTCTTAGCAAGAGCTTTTCCAGAGAGTGACAGGAAGGCCATTCTTGCCATTAACTCCCTGAGACCAGAGCTGCCTGACAAATGGTTATGGAAATTTGATAAACAAGGAAAGTTCAAAGTTGCAGACTCTTACTCTTTCTTGATGGATGGAAAAATTCAGAGGCTGGACTTTCCAGAATGCAATTCTACAGGCCACAGTGATAAAAAAATCAGAGATAGGAGCTGTAAGATGAGAGTGAAAGGAAACCTAAAGCACTTCATTTGGAAGTATTTTAATGGAATTCTGCATGTAAGTGTTAATTTAGCAAAAAAAAAAAAAAGGGTTCAAGTGGATGTGATCTGCAATCAATGTGGAGAGCAAGAGGAGACTATAGAGCACTTGTTCTTTGCTTGCAGAAAAGCCAAGAAGGTATGAAAGTTGTCTCCTTTGAAATGGGATGGAGTGCTGCATGGTGAATCTTCTTTTAGACAATGGTGGTGGCAGGTTTGCTCAACAGATTCATCTGTCATCTCTGAGGACTGCATACAACTGACCACTTACATTTTGTGGTAGTTGTGGCGGTTTAGAAACTTATGGCTGTTTGAGAAAGCCTAGATTCCAGAAGAAATGGTGATGTAGAGGGCGTGGAAAGATTGGATGGAATTTGCTGGGAGCTTCGCACAGGTGGAGGCTGAGTTGTAGTTAGTCTGGTTTTTCTCTTCTAATGTTTTTTTCTTCTTTTGATTATGTTGTTCGGTTTTTAGTTCTTTCTTTTGTTTTCTTTTAGCTGAAGTTTGTTTGGTGGATTTACGACCTTAAGTCTCGAGGATTCTCCCTTGCTTAAGGATCGTAGTTGGTTGTTGTTGTCTAGATCACTCCTTGAGTGCATCTCCCTTTGTAGTGTTGATTTGTCTTGGTTTTTAGCTGGTTTGTATTGAACTTTGTACCATTTGTTTGTGGTTTATGTTAATCATCCATCGCTTTGGAAAAAAAAAAGTATAGGAGGTAATTTTCTTTTTTGAAAACTGGAACAAAATCGTTTTGGGCTCATCGGACTTCTAATTCAACCCAACTACAATTTATTGGGTCCCATGACTTTAGTCCATCCATAAACGAACAAAACGTTGAAGCCCAAATAGTAATTATAGAACGACTTTTAATCCGCGCGCAAAGTTTTCAGACAGTAAAATTGCGTTTCCGCTCCCTTTTTTCTCAAAACTTTTTATTTACTTTTATTATTCCGCGCCAAAATAAGAACTCTCGATAAAAGCAAATAATCCCGCGAAACTTACGACCATTATTGGCGCCAACCTCCATTTTCGCCACCCTAATATGATGATATCCGCCATCTTCCCTTTCCTCACTCATTCTTGATTCACCACTTTGTCTTTTTCATTTTTTTTTTGTTTCTTGATAACCACCTAAAGTGTTTTCCTTTTTGCTCTTACATCTTCAGTTCCCCCTTTTCACTGCCTTTTCTTGTTTAGTTGTTTCTGTAATTTTTTTTTTTATTTTTTTATTTATTTATTTTTTTTATCTGATCTAGGAGAAAAGCCATGGGAACAATAGTGGAATCAGAATCCATGGAGTCCAGAATAAAAAACGTGAGGTCGATTGTTGGCTCTAGGGTTGCAGAAAGCGACATTTGCGAAGCTCTATCGCGATCCAATAACAACGCATGCGAGGCGATCTGTCTCATTCTCAGTTCACCCTCGATTTTCAAGAATCCCCATTTAACCGCGTACAAAACTCTCACCTCTACCGGTGGCTCGAGAATCTCCACTTTACAGATAAGCCCACCGGAGAGTCTCGAAGAAGGGGTGGAGGGGAAATTTTCGGAGGGGCTGGGTGTGGTGAAGCAGGAAGAGCCTCTATGTGTTGTCGAAAATGTTGAAGCCAGGCGAGGCGTAGGCGGTGGAAAGGAAGGCCGTGTGTTCGGAGATTGTGAGACGGGTTTAGGGTTTCAGGTGACTGAAAAAGTCAAGGAAGAATGCGATTTAGGTTTTCCGAGTGGTGGTGAAAATCCATCCCGCTCGGTTGGGAGGAACAAGCTGAGTTTTGAAGAGTGGCTAAAATTGCAAGATTCTGAAAAGAAAGTTGAGGAAAACAAGGACAGCGACATGGGTGTTGGAGTGACAGAGTTTGTGAAAGTAAAAGAAGAACAAGAAGTGGGTTTTGTCAGTAATGAGGTTTCTAGAGATGAAATGAATGTTTTAAGTGGTGTAAGATCATCTGGGTTGAAGCAAGATTGTCTAAATTTGCACAACCCTGCTAAGAGAGAGGAAAATCAGGACATGGACTTGGATATGAGTGTTGGATTGGAGTGTGTTCAAGTAAAAGAAGAATGTCATGTGGATAATATGAAAGTAGAGACCTTTGAAGATGTAAAAGTGAAGGGAGAAAGCGATGTGAAAAACCTCGTCAAGAAAGAAGATGGGAAAAAGAATGAACACGAAAGTGTGATTGGAGTGAAGGACAAAGTGAAGGAGGCTCTGAGTGTACGGCCACTCAGTGCGAGAAAATTATCTGATGAAGATTGTATGATATTTCAAAGGAGATGCAGTAATAATGGTAAGCCTAAGAGTGAGAGAGTCGAAGATAAGAGCTTAAGTTCTGTGGTGATTGAGGACGGGGATTTTCCGGAGGATCCCGACTGGTTGTTGGTGGGTAGGACAGTGATTACTGGGCTCTCAACAACAAAAGGGAGGAAATTGGTGAATAATGAGATTGTGCATTTTGCTTTTCCAAATGCCAATGGAAGGAGTAAGAGCAGCACTCATTTTATGAGTGCAAAGGCTGCTAATGCTGCTTCTAGCATTGTTCGATTCTCAACAAAAAGATCTGGAGAGGTACATCTTTTTGAGAACTTAACTGATCTTATTTGATTTATTGTTCACTGCATTGCGTATTTGTTGTCGTTTCAGATTTCTTTGATTGGCGCTGTATTCTGTGTCTGGGATTTTATACCATGGCAGTCTTGCTTAAAGGATAAGTTAAATTGTAATTAATGTTGCCTTTTAATCTTACTTGGTCACACATTTCATGCTAGGTGTTCTATGCGAAGAATATACTGTTACATTTGTGGATTGATCTCAAAGCTTCATGTAAAATGCTATTTCTCCCTTGCATTTGTTTTTTGTCTTGCTTCAGAATTTGCGTTTTTGCCTGTTGTTGAATTCATTATTGTTACATTAGTGCTCTACAAAATGAACTCTGGTCTTCTTGCTTGGGCTTGTACTTGTCAGATTGGACGTTTGCCAATGGAGTGGGCAAAATGCCTCGTCCCACTCGTGAATTCATCAAAGGTGAAAGTACTTGGCCGTTGTGTAGCTGCTCCTGTTAGTCTTTTGTTGATGCAAGAGATTATGTTGTATGTGAGGTAATAAAAAAAAAATAACAAAATTGGAAGGGTCTAATTTTAATCCAGCTGAAAGAAATGGTCTCAATAGATTTGCATGGTAATATATAATTCTATGATCTTGTCTTGCAGCTTTTATATCCATCATTCAGTCTTTACCAATGGAGATAATTCGTCGTGGAAGCTTGAGCCAACAAATATTGATTCCACCATTTATCCTCTCCTTAATTTGTTTAAACTGCTGAACGTAAATCCATCTCAAAAGGTACCTGATATTCTTATTAAATAATTAGCATCTGCAAGATTCACTACCTATCTATTTCATGATTCGATATTTAATGCATATGGTGCTCCTTGTTTCCAACAGGCGGAATTCACGCCCGAAGAACTTGCTTCTCGAAAACGCTCCTTAAAGTTAGATGTATGTGTATCCAAATATATGTTTCTATTTCCACATCTCGAGCTAGAGTTAAAAGAGAAAAAAAATACGAACTTCACAGGAAATTAAAGTTCTTTATTATGCATGTTCACCACAAATAAATAATGATATAATGAAAAATATTCATGATATTTTGTATTGTTCAGGATGAGTCTGATGGAACTCTCTCAGTGTTGCCTATGGCAAAAAGAAGAAATGGTTGCCAAATTCAGGATAATGACAAAACCGAGCAGGCTATTTCAGAAGCATCTTTGAACAAGCTTGTTGGTGCAGTAGATATGTATAACTTAGAGGTATACTTTCATAGTTGGCCCTTTTTTTGCCTTGAATTGTGATGGGATTTGTAAAATTCCTTGTTGATCCTCATTCTCTTTCTTTATCTGTGTTTTATAAAACATAACAGGAAATGGAGCCTCCAGAGACTCTTGGTTGTGATTTAAGGCCATACCAAAAACAGGCTCTTTACTGGATGTCTGAACTTGAGTCTGGTGCAAATGCAGAAGAAACAGCTAAAACCCTTCATCCATGCTGGGCAGCTTATAGTGTGTGCGACGAGTATGACGTTTTCTTTTTTTTTTTTCTTCATTACTCACCGTTTAGAGATGAAAAATATATAACCTAAAATTGGGGTAACTTAATTTTCAACTGGTTCTTTGGTCATTACAGGAGGGCCCCTGCAATTTATGTCAATGTTTTCTCCGGAGAAGCAACCACACAATTTCCAACTGCAACACAGATGGCACGAGGAGGGGTAATATCGACGTCTTTTCATACACAATGTAGAAATAGAGGATATATAGTTACAATTATTTATCTTGTCATTTCGTTAAAACATTTCCGAAATTTCAACGTGATGAGGGTATACATGCAGATATTGGCCGATGCTATGGGACTTGGGAAAACGGTGATGACGATTGCGTTAATACTTGCAAGAAGAGGTCGGGGGATCAATGAGGATCAACAAGTTGACCAACAAGAATTTGAAGTCAGGAGTCAACGTAGCAAGAATAGGCAGTGGGCTACTGAAGGGTTGAGGAAGCTAAAAGGTGGCACTCTCATTGTTTGTCCGATGGCTTTGCTTAGCCAATGGAAGGTACACTTTCAGAATGAGCTGCAGTTTCATATTAATTAATTTGGCTTTACTTGGTCTGAATGTAATTGTGATGTCTACGCATATGTAGGATGAGCTTGAAGCGCATTCAAAGCCGGATAGCATCTCGGTATTCGTGCATTATGGTGGTGACAGGTCCAATGATGCTAGAGTGATAGCTGAGCCTGATGTGGTCTTGACCACTTATGGTGTACTGACTTCAGCTTATAAAAGTGTATGCATCTCTTTTGTGCTCTTGAAAAATGCCATTATAAATTTAAAAATAAAAATAAAAAAATAAAAGGAAAAAAGAAAATGAAAATAACATACTCTAAATTGGCTAAGCTTTAGTAATTACAACAGTTCAAATGTTTTTTTTCTATTCAAGATTGTTGAGTCTTTTTTGTTGCTTGATACAGGATTCTGTTAATAGTATTTTCCATAGAATCGAATGGCATCGAGTGGTGTTAGATGAAGCTCACACAATTAAATCATGGAAGACTCAAGCTGCTCAGGCAGCATTTGCACTGTCCTCTTATTGCCGCTGGTGTCTTACTGGCACTCCTATTCAGGTACTTAATCTTGTCGTCCATAAAACTGCACATGAATGACCAAAATATAACCGAGTATGCATCTATAGAATGTTAATTCCATACTGATTTGATGATGGTTTGTCTAAGATGAGCTGTTCTAATATAAAATAGTTGACATGGCTATTTGGTTTGGTTTTGATAATGAATGAATTGTTATTTGTTCAACTATACAATAATCTCTCGGTTTATTGCAGAACAATTTGGAAGACCTGTACAGCCTTTTGTGCTTCTTGCATGTTGAACCCTGGTGCAACTGGGCTTGGTATGAACTTAATCTGCAAATAACTTAAAGCTTTTTTCATAAATAGCCTGAAAATGCATTTTTTCGAGCTAGTCGTAATTCTGTATGATTTTCAGGTGGAACAAGCTCATTCAAAAGCCTTATGAAAATGGTGATCATAGGGGACTAAAATTGGTCAGGGCCATTTTGAGGCCCCTTATGCTGAGAAGAACAAAGGAGTCTAAGGATAAAGAAGGAAGGTAGTTACATTTTCCTTTACATTCTCTATCTGCATTGTTGCTGTTAACCAACTTGCTCTCATCATAATCTTGAACATTTCGAAAGCTTCTTTGTATTTGTAAAACTAATATTCAGTAATTCTCCCAATGTTTTGATTGCTTATCAGAAGCATTATATAATGAGATCCTTATTCTTATGCTTGCAACATAGGCCCATTCTTGTTCTCCCGCCAACTGATATTCAAGTCATAGAGTGCGAACAATCAGAAGCCGAATATGACTTTTACAGTGCACTCTTCAAGAGATCCAAAGTAAGTTTCTTGATGTTCTAACTAATGATTTTTCCCATGCTACATACAACATATATTAATCTTGGGATTATTTTGTAAACAGGTCCAATTCGACCAATTTGTTGCTCAAGGCAAAGTCCTCCATAACTATGCCAACATTCTGGAGCTTCTACTCCGTCTCAGACAATGCTGCAACCACCCCTTCCTAGTCATGAGGTACAGACAAAATCAACTTTCTCAAACTGAAAAAAAAAACCAAAGAATGAAATGCTACTAAAAGTTTCAAATCTAATTCAAGCACATATTTTGTTTTCAGCCGAGGTGATACAGAAAAATATGCCGACCTCGATAAACTTGCAAACAGATTTCTCCAAAACAATCCCGACTCGACCACCCAAACGTGCCCTTCCCGAGCATACGTTGAAGAAGTTGTTGAAGGAATAAAAAACGGAGAAAACACAGAATGCCCAATCTGCCTTGAATCTGCAGATGACCCTGTCCTGACCCCATGTGCACACAGGATGTGCAGAGAGTGTCTCCTGTCCAGCTGGCACACGCCGGCCGCCGGCTTCTGCCCAATCTGCAGACAAGTTGTGAGAAAGACAGAGCTGATCACATGTCCGACTGGTACCCGGTTCAGAGTAGATGTCGAGAAGAACTGGAAGGAGTCCTCGAAAATACTGAGCCTTTTGGATTGTTTGGAGAATATACGTAAATCGGGTTCTGGTGAGAAGAGCATTGTGTTCAGCCAGTGGACTTCGTTTTTGGATCTTTTGGAGATACCGTTGAGAAAGAGAGGATTCGAGTTCTTGAGGTTTGATGGGAAGCTTGCGCAGAAAAAGCGGGAGAAGGTTTTGCATGAGTTTGCCGACACTAGAAACAAGACTGTAAGTATAAGAACTTATAAGAAACAACCGAAAACTGCTAACCGAATCTTTGCTTTGTTAATGGTGATAATGATTTTCTATTGGTGCTTTAGGTAATGTTGATGTCCTTGAAAACCGGTGGTGTGGGCTTGAATCTGACTGCGGCTTCTAATGTCTTTCTAATGGTATGTACAAGTACAACTCACCATTAACTATTCATTCTAGTGATTGTATGTGTTATATAGAAGTAATACATTTGAAATGCTGCATTGATTGAAAAGATTAATGAAATAATTTTATGTTTATCGTTAAAAAAATAAAATTTTTAATTTGTATGATTCTTATGGCTTGAATCTTTGTTATGTTATATGCACACAGGATCCATGGTGGAATCCTGCAGTAGAGGAGCAAGCAATAATGAGAATTCACCGGATTGGACAGAAGAGGACTGTCCATGTAAGGAGATTCATTGTTAAGGTGATTTTTCTCTTCATTCTACATCATTTTTTCTCTTTGATTTTGTACTTTACATCACGTAGTCGACTTTCTTCCCAAGTTTCCAACGTGAAAATTTGACGTTTGCATGCCTTTTTTTTTTGATCGATATATAAAAGGTGTCGTGTCTAACGTTCTTTCTCTGTAAAATGGTCGTTATCACTTCTACAGGATACAGTAGAGGAGCGCTTGCAACAAGTCCAAGCCAGGAAACAGCGTATGATAGCCGGAGCCTTGACGGATGAGGAAGTCCGATCGGCAAGGCTCGAGGAACTTAAAATGCTCTTCCGTTAGGTTATTGGCTAAAGCAATTAATCTTAGCATTGGATTGAAAGGAATCAGTGGCCGCCGTTTTGTACACATTTTCAATGCTTTATTTCTGTAGCTCTAAAGACCCGTGCAACTTCTGTACAGCTCTTTATGTTGATTGATTTTGTCCTTTTATTACTACATGTGCTGCGAGTGAGTGGTTTAAAACATTGAAAGCAAATGCAAGCACTAAACGACAAAATTGAAAGAACATTGAATGATTGTCCAAGTTTGAATGTTTTTATTAGGCTACTAGGTTTATAATAACATGGTTTGGTACTTTTTGAGTAGGAAAAAGTTTTAGCATTTGGAGAAATTAGTCACTTTTTGATTATGTCCAAATTCCAAGTATTTGAAGTCGTATTATTGATTGGAACACTTTATGCTCCCATGTGCTTATATTTAATAATGAGCTAGTAGGATCGTCTCGATTTGTGGAATGTCCAAATAAAAATATGACCTTAAAATCGGTATGTGTATGATAAAAATGTGAATGTTCATTTCTAAATAGACATAGAACTGGTAAGAATAGATTTATTGATTTGGAACTGGACATGGACAAAGCATATGATAAATTCGAACGGAATGCTATTCAGCTTACTATGCTTAGGTTTGGTTTGTGCTCTCAGTTTGTTAAATGAGTAATGGCCTGTATTCAATTCCCATCCTTTTCAGTTAATATCAATGACGGGACTTGTGGGTTGATTAATGCATCCAAAGGAGGGGACCTTTTTTTTCCCTTACCTTACATGTTCTTCATTATCTCTAAACTTCTGTCTGCCAAAATCACCACAAGCTGAGAACATGAATATGCTGCTTCGTCAATTGAATATCTCCTCTCCATGGTATTAGACTGTCAAGAAAAGGACCATTTCTGACTCATCTTATGTTTGCTGATGACACTCCTATTTTGTAAAGTAGATGTGAGACAGGTAGATTGTATTATGTTTATTCTCCAGTCTTACAAGGATTTCACCAGGGCTGAGCATAGGACTCGGAGAATTCCGAACCGTTCCGAAAATCGAACCGAAATCATTCCGAACAGAAAAATAATCGTGGACCGTTTGACTTTCTCCGAACCGAACTAAAAAAATAATTGGTACGGTTCTAGAGATTTCACAAATATTCGTACCGAGAACGGAACCGAACCGTCCCGTATTGTACCGAATCGAAGAACTGAAATTAAGAAGCGAATTATAACATTAAATGTGTTATTAATATATTTTATGTCAACTTTGATTCTATATAGTATAGTAATTAATATTAACCTTCACTTAAATTTCATGCTTAGTAATACTTGATTTACAATTAAATTTTTTCTATTATAAAATAATTATTTAAAATAATATGAAAGTTTAAAGAAAATTTTAAAGAAAAAAAATATTATATTATATTTGAATTTTAATTTTTCAATATTAGTTGCACAAATTTAGGTATAACTAAAATATAGAGTTACTTATAAAATTGATTTCAAAATAAAATCTTTAATGTGAGTAAGTACTGATGAATGTTGGTTGTATTAAAGCATATAAAAATTAAATAACTAAAATTTAGAGTTACTTCTAGTATTGATTTCAAAATAAAATCTTCAATATGATGAATAATGGATGAATGTTGTTCTTTTAAAGCATACAAAAATTAAAATATAACTAGGTAGTCATTCAAAAATAATTTAAAAAATAAAAAATCTCCGAAGATCCGAACCAAATCATACCGGACAGAACCGTCCCAATAGTCCCGAATACCGAACCGAACCGAACCAAAAAATAAAAATCTCTGAACCGAACCAAACCGACCTTTTGGTACGGTTACGGAGATCGAATTTTGGGATCTCCGAAGTTTGGTATGGTTCTGGAGATTTATCAATCTCTGAACCGTATGACCCACGCTCACCCCTAGATTTCACTGGCCAACAAATGAATTTGGCCAAGTCTTCGGCTTTTTTCAGCACGAACGCACCTAGGGGGTTAAAGACCAATCTGTTAACAGATGGATGACATCCAAGTTCACTCCTCTACCAGGTATCTGGACTTACCTATGGGAATTGACATATCAAAAAGAGAGGCTTTTGACTATATTCTTTTTTTTTTTTCGGTACAATGAAGGAGGCCAAAAGCCTAGAGGATTCGGTTAAGCTAGGACGCGCCGGGGATAAGAAACCCCAATAAGGTCATGATCAAGCCAAGGTCCTAAGCCAACAGGACTGTCCGATACACGTTGGAATCCAAGCGAAGATGAAGCCGCCAAACTCGGAATGTGATGCGCGGCAAAAGCTTCTCTATGCACATGGTGGATCCTCACACACCAACTATTCTGGACCATGTTCTGGATGGCCCAAACTATCGATGTATGTGCCCCAAAGTCGTCTTCAGTTCCGCAGACCATGCTTGTTACATATTTACTATCCACTTCTACCATAACCCGACGAAACCCTAAATCCCAAGCCAGCTGTAGTCCTTGTAAGAGACCCCAAAGCTCGGCTCTCGTGATGGTGCAGAACCCTATATTCATATAAAACCCCTCAATCCATCGACCGACTTCGTCCCGAATGAGCCCTCCCGCACTACCCATTCCAGTGGCTTTGCTAAACGCACCATCTGTATTTACTTTTATCCAACCCGGATCAGGCGACGTCCAGCGTATGATACGTGTAGTATATATGTTGACCCCAACCTTCGCATAGGCCGCGATCGCCCTGGCATATTTCTCCATCATCCGCAGCACCTCCATCTGTCTAGATTCGTGGCTCATTGTACGTTGGTTAAAGATCCGCTCATTTCTCCACGTCCATGCTCTTCATACAGCGAATGAGAATATGCTGCTCCATTCTTCAACCGTCCCCAGCCTGGCTATACTCAAGTTTGTACTTACCCAGACCTTGAAAGGCTGTTGGAAAAACTCATGCGCCTGGCTCGCCGGGATCAACCAACTCCACACTTCATTATTCGCCAGGCAATCTCGTAAAACATGGAGCAGCGATTCATCCTTTCCGCAAAAATCATACATCCCTGAGCTAGCAATATGACGCCCAACTCTCTCTAGATTGGTGAGAATCCGGCCTCCGGCCACCAGCCATAGAAAGTTACGGCCCTTTGCGGTGTCGGTGCTCTCAAAATTAATTTCCATAGGAGTTTGTCCTAGGTACTTTTTCATGCGTGAGAGCCTGATAAGCCGTCTTGGTCGAAAACGTACCATCCTGGGATAATCCCCACAAGATAAAATCTTCACAAACCGAACTCTTCGGAGGAAGCGTGCGACAATTCTTAAAGTAATACCAGTTGGAAGAAACCGTGGAACAAATCCCAATTCCACCTGCCGTAGTCGTCGATAAAGTTTGCCACCTTCGCATGGGGGTTCACTATTAGGAACTGTCGCTCAACGTAATTGATCAGCGGGCTATCCATACCAATCCATGGGTTGAGCCAAAACCTAATCTTTTTTTACCGTTACCAAGAACCCATCGCACCCCTCTCATTACGTCTGGCCATATTCTTCGCAGGGCCCGCAACAAGAAAGATCCCTGACTACAGCGAAAGTTCTCCAAAGTAGGCATCGGGCCAAAACCGTACTTAGCTGCTAGAACCCGTACTCACAAGGCATCCTGTTTCGTTAAAATTCCCCAACCTAGTTTCATCAACAGTGTATCGTTCATTCGACGGAGATCCTTGATGCCCAAGCCCCTCTCGTCCTTCGGTTTGCACAGGTCCTTCCATGCGACCAAGTGTATACTCTTCTTTGCTTCGATTCCTCCCCAAATAAAGGCCCGACTTCTCTTCTCGATCCCGTCCGTAATTGAGTGCGGTAGTAGGACGGATTGCATTTAGTAAGGGAGTGTGGTCAGGGCTGATTGGGTAAGGGTTACTCTTCCAGCCATTGAGAGCGATTTCATACGCCATCCGTCAAGTCGGGCCTCCATCTTTTCAACAATATGAGTAAAGGCTTCTTTCGTCAGACGGCCATAGATAATGGGTACTCCAAGATACTTCTCCAAATTGTCTGTTCACTTGAAGTTAAGCAGCTCGGCCAACCTAAGTTGTTCCTGGTTTCAATATTATTGGAAAAGAAGGCAAGAGTCTTCTCCGGGCTCACTTTAAGCCCCGAGTAATAGCAGAAGGAGTCAAGCACCCGTTTCAGTATGTGGGCTTGGTCATCTGAGGCCTCCAGAAAGAGAAGAAGGTCATCGACAAACATTAGAAAAGGTATTTTGACGGTCCCTCTTCCAACCGAAATCGGGCGCCACTCTGAGCCTTCAACCACCTTGTCGATAAGTTGGGCATGTCTCTCCATGTAGAGGACGAAGATATACGGGGAGATGGGGTCTCTTTGCCGGATTTCTCTAGTGGGTTGGAATGACTCACCAGTCATACAATTCCACAACAAGTTCATTGAAGCCGATGTTATGCTTGCCATAATCGCTGTGGTTAGTTTGGCCGGGTAGCCAGCTAGCCTCAAGGTATCATCAATAAAGTCCCACCTAAGGTAGTCATAAGCCTTCTTGAGGTCTACTTTTATAACCATATAGCCTCGCGACCAACGCTTACACCTCATCGAGTGGATCAATTCTTGGGCTACCACGATGTTATCAGTGATTTGACATTCCGGGACAAAGCTAGCTTGTGCTGGATGGATCAAGTTAGACAGAGTCCTTCATCCGATTCACCAATACTTTGGTGAAAAGTTTTTGAATTACGTTGAGGAGACTTATATGTCGGAATTGTCGAATAGTGGAAGCATTTGCCACTTTAGGTATTAAGACAATTAAAGTTTGGTTCACTTTGCTTGGGACAACACCGTCAGTCCACATTTTCTGAATAAAGGCCCGAACCAAGGGGCCTACAGTCTCTCAGTTATTCTTAAAGAATAGGGCATATAAACCGTCCACGCCTGGGGATTTTAATGAGCCCATATGGTTCAAGGCTGAAAAAAATCTCATCATCAGAAATCTCCTCCTCCATGGCCTGCCGCGTTGCTAAATCGACTACCGAAAAGAAGTTCAGCGCATCCCTATACTTCACTGGAGGCGGCTCGACTGTATATTTTTTTTTTTGAAAATTCCGTAGCTGGGTTTCAAAGCGCCGTTTGGTCCGTTATCAGGTTGCCTTCGTCATCCACCAACTCAGCTATCTTACGGCGTCTTCGATGGTGTTTAATCTTCCTGTGGTAGTATGTCGTATTCCTATTGCTCAGTAGGACCAATCGCTTGAAGATTTCTGCATTAGAAACAATTACTCTTGTATAATAATGACTTCTAACTCCCCCGTAGCTGACGTTCTAACATCACCAGCCGTTCCGTGACGTAAAAGTTACGACACCTCTGAATGCCCCTAGCCGTGCCAAAAGTCTTTTCTTCCTCTGAAAAATATTGCCAAAGACTGTGAAATTCCAGTTCTTCGCTGTTACAACAAAATTCATTGCCGCCTCCGTGAAGCACATGGAGGGCTGCCATGATTCTTTTAGCATATTATCAAATCCCGACGCTGAAGTAGCCAGACTGCCATGAATCGAAAAGGTTTCGCTTCTTGTTGCCCAATACGTCTATCCCCAAATCCCACTAATAAAAGCGAGTGGTCTGAGTGAGTCTTTGGCAGGAGGCGGACCTGACCCATTTCAAACCTCTCCATCCATGGTATATTTGCTACAAATCTATCAAGTTTCTCTGCGACTCGACCATCACGTCTGTTTCTGACCCAAGTGAATAAGTGGCCATCTGTAGCTACCTCATGGAGGCTATTGTTAAACATCCACTCCGAGAAATCTTGGCCCTTATTATAGAAGCTTGCAGATCCTCCCGCTTTATCTGACCGTTGAAGGAGACAGTTAAAGTCACCCCCGATTAACCGTGGTTCAGAGATTCCAGTCGCCAATCTTTCCAAACTAGTCCACAGCCTCTTGTGAATAAACACATTGGGGCTAGCATAAACAAAGGACACCAAAGATTCTTCACCATTCATGGATATCCGGGCATGGACGAGCTGTCATGTGTAGCAAAGCACTTCCAACTCAATCTTTTCTGTCCACAGGATCCATATGCCTGTTCATGTGTGATTTTACACCATATTAATATAGTATCTAGAGCTTAATTGTTGCATTTGTGGTGTATAAATTGCATATTTGTACTTTAATTCTCTATTTGTTGGAAAGGTATTACACGTGCTTGTTTTGTAGATATTTTCACATATTTGTAGAGCTTGTGGCTATTGGAGGTGCACGTGGAGTACCAAGGACCCCCGGGATGATGAAGGATTGATGCACGGATGAGAAAAATGGAAGAAACGAGCAAAACAGACAAAAGCGTGCATGCTGGGGTGTGACACGACATCGGACACGGGCTCCAAGGTCGTGTCACGACCCATGTCATCTCAACAGAGAGAATTCGAACCCCAGGTACCTGACACGACCTGTGACACGACCCGTGACACGGGCGTGTCAGGCCGTGTCGCGACGCGGGCAGTTTTTAATCGCTTACCTTTTTCGCTTAGGAGAGGACTTTTGGACATATAAAAAGACCTATTTACCTGATCTTGAGCCCTAGAACGTGATTACGCAAGGAAGAGAGTCAGAGAACACGCAAGAGAAGCAATTGAGAAGAAGAGAAGATCGATGACAAGCTTAATAGTTTTTCTTTCTATCTTTTGAACTTGTTTTCTCATGTTGATTTTGAATATGTCTATGTATTTGATTTCAAACATGAGTAGCTAAATTTCTTTGATTCTAAGACATGGTAGTAGATTAATAGTTTGGGATTTTTGGATGATTTATTATAATTGATCGTTTTCTTTTGAACCCTATTCAAATATTTCGTGCTTATTTCATGAATTGCAACTGGCCATTGCTTTTACATGTTTGATGATATTGTTCATAATTCGAGAGATGAGTTCAATATTAGATCTTTAATATTTGACACAATTTATTTGCTTGAATCGAGAGATTAGTAGATAATTGTGAGGATTTTGGCTCTTTTAATCTTTTTGGAGTTGAATTGCATGTGTTGAGTGGAGACGCTAATATATGTGATTTAATCTATGGTTTTATCGATCTCGAGAGAGACGATAGGCTAATTTTGTGATCATCTTATAGGGTAGATAAAGAAAATAGTTAATTGTGATATATTTGAAGGAACCCAACTGTTAATTGAACCCATAGTCTTAGAATCTACCATTCCCATATTTTCTTCTTAAGAGTTTTTCTAGTTATTTTCTTGTTATTGATTTCTTAACTTTTAATTTATTTGCTTAGTTTAGTTAATCAAACTCATATTCGGTCGTCTAAATAAAGTTGACACTATCATAATCTAGTATTTGCTATATTGATTATTTGGTCTCTTGGGATACGACCTTGCTTGCCACATACTACGAGCGAAGCCGTACACTTGCGGTCGAGTTTTAAAAATATAGGCGAACAATGCCGCAGGAATATCCCCGAGCTTCGACAAGAAAAGAATTCTCGAATCTACTAGAGTGTACAAACTTGTCAGCTTTTGTTCCACTAATTCGTGGTTCAAAAAGAGCAACAACTTCTGATTTGTGAAGCTGCATTAATGTAGAAAAAGCACCCAGAAATCCGGGCGAGCCTGCACCCTGGACGTTCCACATGATAATATTCATTAAGGAACAACAAAAAGGCAGATGGTGGCAATCGCTTTTAAATGAGACGGTGGACATGCTCATCTGACCCGTCCTTTAAATCCATCGTATGGCTCGCAGTGGCCAGGTTATCCTTCAAGCGCCATTGTGCATTGGAGTCTTCTTGCCATGGGTCCTGGATTCGCACAAAGTGTTCACCTTCCGTCATCACGGTAACATCAGTTCCAGGCATAGGCTCGGCCTGCATGCTTTGAGTAGGGTCTGTTAGGGCCTGTTCATTATCCACAACAACTCGATGTTTGGTCGGGTCAAGCCCAACCCCTACTTGGATCGACTCTGACTGGTGTTGGGTCTTAGGTTGGTTCGGAGTCTCAACTCTCTTATTAACCATTGTTATTAGGTCTCCTGGCCTAGGTTTTGTACATAGGCCTCCCCCATTATTTTATCAGGTTTGTGGACAGGCCCAATGTCCAAAAATTTGGACCATTTCTCGATTTATGCGTGATCATATTCTCTCTGTGATAAGGAGTATAGTGTCAAGTTGGAAGAACAAGTGGCTCTCCATTGCAGGTAAGGAAACTCTCATAAAGGTTGTTATTGATGCATTCCCTGTATATTCTATGTCTTGTTTTGTATTGCCAACTGGGTTGTGTAGAGAAATTTCAAAGTTTTGTTGCCAATTTCGGTGGAGCAAAGGTACAAAGAAGCAAACGGGTTTTCCTTGGGTAGCTTGGAGTTCTTTGAATTTATCCAAGGAGCATGGAGGGCTGGGATTGAAAGATATACAACTTTTTAACCAAGCTCTCATTGCCAAACAACTTTGGAAGCTTAATGCAGAACCACATTCCATTGCGAGCAGAGTAGTGAAGAGTAGATATTATCCTAAGTCTACTCTTTTTGAGGCACAGAAGAAACCAAATTCCTCTTGTCTATAGAATAGTTGGCTTTCAGTTTTGCAGGTGTGTGGGAAATGGATGTAGGTGGTGACCAGGGATGGGAAAAAACATTTGTTTGGGACCAACAATTGGTACCTACCAGAGTTGAGAAGCCTATTGAGTTCTTGGCAGGTGTTGATAGAGGAGTTAAAAGGGTTTGTGATTTGATTACTACAGATGGATACCAATGGGATGAATCAAAGATTAGAAGAACTTTTCCAGCTGAAATAAGTGACTCAATCTTGAGTATTGACACCTTAAACCCCCACTAAGCAGATAGATGGGTGTGGGCATTGCACAAGAGAGGTAAGTTTCTGTCCATTCTACTTATGTCAAACTCATTATAGAGAAGTACCTCCAACAAGATAGAGCTCAAAGCAGTCCAGACTTGGCTAAAGACATAAAAGTGAGGCACATAAGCTGGAGTTTGAACATCATGGGAAAAATCAAACATTTTTTATGGAAGTGCTGTAATGGGACACTACCAGTAAGCAAGAACCTGAAATTAAGGAGACTTGACATAGATATCATGTGCAGGGTTTGTGGACAAGCAAAAGAAACAATTGAACATCTATTATTTCACTGTGAACAGACAAAGCAGACGTGGAAGTTAGCCCAAGTCCAATGGGAGGGACCTCAACTACAGGAATCGTTTAAATCTTGGTGGTGACAGGTGTGTCATCTGGACAAGTCTGATATTTTCAAAGCCAGGATCCGGCTTCGACATACATTCTGTGGTGGCTTTGGAAATTTCGTAACCTCTGGATCTTTGAGGGAGCTCGATGGCCTGCACGGCTAATTGTCCAAGGAGCAGTTCAGGGTTGGCAAAGCTTCTTGGCAAGTAGGGTGGCACAAGCCTCGATGAAGTAACTTGACAGGACAAGCAAACTAGGATTGGAGATCAGTGGTCGGCTTGTATAGTTGATGGTCTTTGTATCTTTGTTTTATGGTGGTAGAGGTAAAGGTTCGGTTATATGTCACTGCTTTATTCCCTATACTTTGGTGGTAATATCTATTATGAGATAATGTGTTTGTTTCGGTATCTAGGCCACCTGTTGTGTGGTTCTCCCAATTATGCCGAATTTTAGTTTGTTGTGGTTTGTTGTACTTTGTAAACTTTGTTTCGTTTTAATGACTGGTTATCTATCGACTGAAAAAAAAGAGATCAATTTGAGTAAGAAGCATGTGTTCAATTTGATTTGGCTCGATTATTTAGTAATCCACAAACTCAAATGAGTTATTTTCGCAAACAATCTGATTCCATTAACTCTTAAGTATTATGTCCATTTCTTAAGGTGTGTTTGGGTATACGTTTTTTTATTGATATAATATAATAATTATGTAAAACTAATATATTAATAAGTATATAATATTACTAACATACTTGCATCTAACGAATTAATTATTTATTTAAAAAAAAAAATAAGTGGACATAAATAAAAAAAAAAATTATGTGGAAAAAAATCAAACACACGTATTCTGAGAATACGGTTTCTACATTAAAACGTATTACAAGAATACGTTTATAATATATAAACGCATTCGACGAATACGTTTTACTAAGAAAACGTAATTAAGATAATTAATCTTAATTAACATATGGAAAAACGTATGTGAAAAATACGTTTTTCACACGTAAACGTATGAGAGAAATACGTTTTACGTAAACCGCATGTTCGGAATACGTTTTTTTGGTAAAATTAAAATTTAAAACGTATAGTGCAAATACGTTTTCGTGAAAACGTATTTTGCAAATACGTTTCCATATATTAATTTTCTGAAAAATATTTTCTTGTTAATATTAATTTTCTGGAAATATTAAACGTATTCTTCGAATACGTTTTTTTAAATGTTGAGATAAAAACGTATACGAAGAATACGTTTTTCTGTGAAAAAATTAATAATAATATAAACCTATTCAATCAACCAACCTGTTTAATATACACCTGTTCAACCAACTCATATACATCAATTCAGCAAAAAAATAATTCAACATACATTATATATAAAACAATCAACCACAATGCAATATTCAAAAAACACAATATAAAACTTAAAAGGCCAAAATACAGTTTTAAATACAAAACAAATATGTCTGCAAAGTTTAAAAAGTACAAAATAAAAAAACTAACTAGGAAGGAGTATAGTTATTCGGGGGTCTACGCTGTCGGGACCCCTTCCTAGGAGGCCGTTGTCCTGAAGAAGACGAGGCTGCGGTCGTGATAGGTGTGGC
>CACSLK010015970.1:1396773-1407686 GCA_902706635.1 Striga hermonthica
TACTTATTTTTTTTTTTTTTTAAATAAATAAGCCACCCTGTATCTAACCATACTAACTACTAAGTGATATATTTTATAAAATATAGTTTACAAGTCATATATCAATCATATTTCCTTTTCTCAAAATTATAATTTTAATAAATACTATATTCAATAGCCGGTCTGAGAAAATAAAAGACCAAAAAATTGTCAGAAGAAGACAATTGCATGATTACAAGCAAAATCTCGACCTAACGTGCATTTAATATACACCTCTGCCATATTCAAGGACCGTAAATTGACACGTCGCACATCAGCAACCGTCCGATCTCTTACGTCGAAAAAGAGAATAATCACTGGTCATAGATGCAACAGTTGGTTAACAACAAGAACTAACGTCCGTTCCCGTATTGTGTTAGTTTGGCTTTGCAGAAGCACCGAAAGTATCGCCGACGGAGACTCCGTTAAAATTAAAGGATTCTTTTGTTGTGGTCAAAGAAAAATTACGCCCTCAGTTGGAAAGTTGCTCTTTAGTTGGATTCTTCGGCTTGGCGCATTCGTTTAAGGGGACTCGTTTGTTAGAGAAGATAAGACTGATTAGTTTTATCGTATCTAATAAAATTGTCTTATAGAGATCATGATTTTGTTTGTTATACGAGATTGACACAAAATAGATAAGACTGATTAGTTTTATCGTACCTAATAAAATTGTCTTATAGAGATCATGATTTTGTTTGTTATACGAGATTGACACAAAATAAATATGAGGATATACTACGATCTCGTTACGGAATCAATCCGTCGGGATTTATACCGTTAAATCATCATATTAATCGTCGGGGATAACGGTTACAAACCTGATAGAATGATTTCGTAACGGGACCGTAGCATCTCCCGATAAGATATGATAAGATATTATAGTATATATTGTGTTGTTTATTGGTTGAATATTAGACAATTGATAAGATTAATATTTTATTTACTTATTTGCCCTTTAAATAAACTAAGTGTAATTTAATTTTTGTATACATGATCTTTTATCATTTTTATTTTTGAGACTACATGTATCGCCCCGTATATTATTTTCTATTTATGGAGCTCGACTTTATTTCCATAAATATTAAGTTTCCTACTTTGATGCATTTATTATTATTATTTGCATTAAATTGAATAATTATTATTAAAGTCTAAGCCATGGAGAATTTATTCGATATTAATCATTAAAGTCGAATTTATTTAGCCCAAGTATCGGTTATATTTTTAAAAAACTGAGCCTTGGATTTACCAGAAATCTTATTAAAGCGGACGGTAGCCGAATAATTAATTTATTCGAGCCTAATCACTTTCGAGCGAGTCCAATCATTTTAGCCGAACCATTTAAGTTAGCCTATGTTCGATTTTATTTCGGCCAATTTCATTTTAGTATATCGAGCCCAATTATTTTAGTTAAGTCGACCGACTAAAATTAATTTAGCCTAAGCCTTGTTATATTTTAATTTACACGAACAATTTATTTTAAACTATGTCCAATGTTTGGTTATTATTTAGCTTTTACATAGTTCGGTTTTTTCAAGCCCAATTGTTAGAAATTAATTCTAGGGCCCAAGTTCAAGAGAAAACCCTAATTCCCTACCTACTATAAATACATCTTATCATTTCCCTCATTTCCCCATTTTCACTTTCAAACTCAAACTCACCACCATCTCCACCAAAATCCGGCCAGCTCGAAAGCCGGTCAATATCTGGTGAGTTTTTGTCGTCGGTGCGCCACCAAGTCGCGGTCCCAGCCACCCTAGCTCTGTTCGCGAGTCTTGTCCACGATAAGCCCCTCAACGCAACCAGACCTGCGAGAGCTCACGATCCCAGCCCGTCGCACCGTCCCGCTGTCCGTTCGAGCAGGTCCATGGCGACCCGACCTCAGCTCCGCCGTTGCTCGTCCGTTCGCGCCTTCACGTCACCGGTAAAGTCAAGCCCAGCCGCCGACGACCTCGCCCTCACCAAGTCGAGCCTTCTTCACGCCATCTCCGGCGGCCCCAGTTCCAGCTGCCCTCCGCGTCGGCGGCAACGTCGCAGCTTCCTGCTGCCGTCGCTGTCGCATCCACGCCGGCAGGTCGCAGCCTGTTCAGCTCGCGCCGACGTTCGAACCTCGCACCTCCGGTCCCAACAGGTCAGTACATGTACCGTCCAAGTAACAGCTCGCCGTCCTTTTTCCGGCGAGTTCGCGCCGACCTCTAGCGAGTCACGACAAGCCACCGACAGCAAGCCCGACGAACTATTCTTGTGGTCCATCACTACCAAACCGGGTCCAACAACCCTCAACCGACCCTAGCTCCGTCAACACGCGCCTGAACCATCTCTATCTGTGCGAATCGGGCCAGCCTGACCTCAGGCCCGAGCCGTGCGCATCCCGACCAGCAGTCAAGACCCTCGGTCAGCACCGAACCGCGACCCATAGCACCCGGTACCAGCCCTGACCCGGTTGGTTCGTTCCGATCCATTTTCTTAAGCTTGTTCTATTATCGGTTCTCCGATCCGAGCCGATTTTAGGTAAAATGGCTTGAACTCGACTCCAGTGGCTTATGTAAGTTTAATGAGATGTTATAAAATGATTAATTTGAGGATTTGAGTGATAATCGAATTTATCGGGACTTTACGAGCTTGGACCGATCGACTTTTCGATCTCTTATTATATAAGTGATAAAATGGCAAATTAATTTTTATAAGGTTCGTTGCATTGTCTTGAGGCTGAGGGGCGAATTTGAAAATTTTCGGGGTTCGTTTGATAGGCGAACCAATTTTATGTGTATTTGACCGATTGAAGCGATTATCGGTTGAATGTGTTAGGAGTTGAATTGAGTTGCAATCATTTGAATGTAGACCTCGTATATTATGAGGATGTTATGTTTTGAGTTTCGTGAATTTTGGATGCCGTTTGCCGGTAAAATGCGATACTAGTCCGGTTATGATTTTAGCTGCAGTTGTTGATTATAATATAGATATAAATCACATAGAAATTAGTGATTTGAGGATCAACTTTAAATGAGTTAGGATTTAAGAGAATCAAAAATCCTAATTCTATATGGTTCTGATAGTCGGGTAAATTTTTGGATCTGAGTTTAATCGACCGAATCCTAGTACCGTTTAAAAAAAATTATGATGTCGTAGCATTAATTCGTAACGCGTATCGTCGTCCTTCACACGTGTTCGACTCTCGTCCGACCGTTGGAGCCGAACCATTGAGTGCGTGCCCGTGCACCAAGTCCGAGTCAAACCACCGAGTGTGTGCCCGTACACCAAGTCCATTCGATCCACCGTCTACGCACCGTTTCTGTTAGTCGTGGTCCAAGCACGCCCCTGCATCAGTGACCGTGGCACTGTTTCAAACCCGTGCATCAGATGAACCGTGTCAGTCGGGTTTGTGCCAGCCCGAGTCGCCACGCCGAACTCGGACCACGATTAAACCGAGCTGCACATAGTCAAGCAAATGATTGACCGCCTCCGAGTGAGCTGTCGGTCTAGTTTAGTCGAGCCGGTACAGTCAATCCGGACGGTTCGAGATATATTCCAGATAGAATTCAGATTTATATTTCTGATAGAATTTCATATATATTTCAGATAAATTTTAGATAGATTTAAGATTTCAGATAAAGTTAAGATTTCAGATATAGTTAAGATTCCAGATAGATTTAAGATCCATATATTTTAGATTTCAGTCAGATTAGATTAAGTCAAATTTTAGTTTCAGACTTAGAAATATTTCAGAGAACTCTAGTATGCCTCAAAGAAAATAAATTTTCAAACAATCAGCTCGTAAATTCCTAAATGATTTTTAAAGCCGAGTGAGCAAAACTAGACAGCTCAAATGATATCGTTCGAGTTTTTCAGTTTAAGCCAAGTACTTAGAATATATTTTGTGCTTATATATTTTGTAGCTTGTGGAGAGTCGAGCCTCCGACAGTTGCAAAACTTCAGCACTTGCATTTCAGCATATCAGGTGGGGACCCTATACTGGGTACTACATTTTCTATAATCACAATATCCTGGCTGAGGTATGTATGTAAGAGTCCGCCAGAATAGGGGCAATTACCTAGCGAGTAGATCCTTTCTCGCTAAGTGAACCAAACGCTAGTTTAGATGAGATAAGAATTCTAGTGTAGCTTTGAGTTAAGTTTAATTTCAGATTAGGTTAGAATAATTTTTCCCTAAGGAGCATTGATTTAGAGATGGGTTTCGTCATAACCAAGTGTTTCGAGTCCCCAGTTAGTATCAAAGACTCTAGTGCAGTTGTGAGTTAAGCTCCAACCTTAGAAGTGCATAAGGGTTAGTTTGCCCTAGTGTGGACAACGACATACAGATTAGGTCCTACAGTTGCTTATTGCGTGCGTGAAGGCCTAGTGTCCTCGCCAGTTAAGCAGTCAATTGAGCAGCAGTTATACACAGTCAGTTGAGCAGCAGTTATAGACAATATACTTATTTATACGCATTTGTGATGTGTTATATCATATTAGATGTATGCTTAGGTTGCAATGTTGAAAGTGCTGAAGATTGGCAGTAAATCGATGAACTTTCTGATGTTCGCAGAGACCAGAAATTTACGGAAGTATTTAAGGGAAGTTTATTTTTGGTATGAATTAGTCTTAATTTTAATTAAGTCCAAAGGACTGATTATTTATGTTTTATTATGGCAGGACCTTGGGATTGAAGGGGAGATATGCTTTCCATATTCTAAAGAGAAGTAGAATCGTAAGATTCACCTTCCGTAATCGAAGAAGGAGAATCACAAGATTATCATTCCTTATATGCGTTTGTCTTGGATGAGAAGATTTTCCAAAAAGGATACTGAAGACAAAAGGAGGACGAGACCAGAGTTGAGGATGACTTTTGACACCTTATTGTTATTTTTCTTTCGGTGAGAAAAAGAGTGATATATTAGAACATTTTGAAAAAGAACGTTCGGAGGTTCGTTCTTATAGTTTGAGGGATTCGAACTAGAAAATCCACAAGGGAGTTGTGGTCGGATAAGTAGTTGTGTGAATCATCATTCAAGTAGAGTGTAGAGGGAGTCTATACTGTAAACCCTTGGATGATGTATGAGTTGTTCACATTAATGAAAGAGATCTGAAGGGAGAGTGGGACGCTCTCCTGAAGATTCAATTTTTAGTGAAAAACAGTTTCCGCAATTGCTTGAATCTTCATTACAGTCTGTTTATTCAATTTACGTGTAACTCTGGATACTTGGTGTTCAAGTATCAAATTACAATTGGTATCAGAGCGGGTTTTCGTCTTCATTACAAAAGATCCTAGGACGTGTGTTACCCTCAAATCATGAATCAAGAAAGCGGATCGATGTCCAGGCCTCCGAAATTAGACGGTTTGAACTACTCGTATTGGAAGTCTATGATGACAATCTTTCTGAGATCGCTTGGAAAAGGCGTGTGGAAAAGTGTAGAAAATGGATGGGAGCATCCAGTCATGTAACAAGCATCCGATCAAGGTAAAGAAACAACGAAAGTCACGGTTTCTAAACCCAAGGACAACTGGACAGATGCTGAGAAGCTTCAAGAAGAAGCCAACTATCGTGCCTTGTATGCGATTATGATGGCAGTTGATCAGACAAGACACAAGATGATAGTTCATTGCAAAACTGCAAAAGATGCTTGGAGAGTCTTACAACATCAATTTGAAGGTTCAACGGCTGTCAAAGCGTCCAGACTTCAACGGGTAACTCTTGAATTTGATGAGATCAAAATGAGGGATGAAGAGACAATTGACGTATACTATGCCAGATTCTGTAATCTGGTAAATCAAAGCATGATGCTTGGAGAAGAAATCTCTGAAAAACGTCAAGTACAAAAGATTATGAGAACCGTCGTTCCCAGGTTTAGAGAGAAAATCACAGCTCTTGAAAGTTTCCAAAGAGTGGCGTCATTGAGTGTTGATGAACTTCTTGGAGAACTCAGAACTTTTGAAATCAACAACAATTATGACAATGTTAAAAGTAAAGGCTTAGCTCTCAAAGCTGTTGTAGTCGAGGAAAGAAGTGAAAGTGATGACGATGAAGGTCTGTTGGCAGATGATAGTGAGCTGAAGGAAGAACTAGCTTGAATCGCGCGAAACTATGGGAAGATAAGTCAAAGGCTGTACAAGAACAAATTTGTTGGAAAAAAGAGGAACAGTTTCAGTAAGAATGTGGTGCAGGACAAGAAAAGTAGTATGCCACTCTCAAAATCCGATTCACAACGAGTCGAGAAGGATCAATGCAAGGAGTGTCGAGGCTTTGGACACTTCCAGTATGAGTGTGCTAATATTAAGAAGAAACATAAGTCACTGAAGGCAACCTGTGAAGATTCAGATGAAGAGGGCAAAGATGAACCTTCGTTGCACACAAGCAACCTGGCGGTTCAGACCTCAGTCAAGAAGTTCATGTGTCTCACCACTTCTCATGCTCCGACCAAGTTTGAAGAAAGTTTGAAAGAAACTGAAGCATCTGAGGATGAATCAGATCAAATTGTGTGTGTAGATCCAGTTCACTTGCTTACTATGGAAAAGTGCGCTCAAACATCTAAAGCTCTACAGAAGCTTCAAAATGAAGTGTTTAGACTTTCGAGAGCAAACAAGGTGCTGAACGAACAAGCATCCGCCTCCACTGCTACTAAAGAGTGTGAACTGGATACTGCTAAGGCACGAACTTGCATCCTAGAGAGCAGTGCCAAACTTGCTAAACAAGACGGACTGGAGAAGGCTCAGACCATTGAATGCTTGAGGAATGAACTATTCTCTACTCATAAACTACTTGCCGAACGGAAACAGGAAATTGTACTACTTAAAAATGAAGCTGATCGGATGATGAACGAACATGCTAGCATGGAAAGCAAACTGAAGGCAAACTCTGCTGAGTTGAACCGAACTGCTGAAGTTGTTCGAAAACTAAACAAGGGAAAAGCAGATCTGAATGAACTTCTTTCCTTGGAAAGACAACATGGAGATCTTACTGGAATAGGGTACACTGGTAGGGAAGACATTTCTGAGTACTCAACTGGAGCTTCAAATGCAAAACATACCTGTCTTGGATTTGCTGACAAACCTGGAGTTGGAGGCTTGAACCTCCATGGGAGACCTTCCAGGAACGTGTTTGACAGGTTTGTAAAAAGCACTGTAAGTAAACCTCCATCTCCACAATCTCCCTTGAAGGTTCATTCTCCCAAGCAGAAATCTGTTATTAAAACTCACCATAATTTTGTTCTTATCTGTCATTACTGTGGTGTAACTGGTCACATAAGACCCAAATGCTATAAAATGCAGCATGACCTTTGTACAGAAAATGTTAGGGGCTGGAATCAGTCTGGGATCCCAGTGAAGGTTCATTCCAGGACTCTCTCAAATAACCGTACCAAAAATCATCAAGTGTGGGTTGCTAAGCAATCCTTTTACTGTTTTGCCTCTGTTCTGTCCCTCAGGACCTCTCTGAAAGGTAAGTGGTATTTGGATAGTGGCTGCTCTAGACACATGACTGGTGAACCTTCTTACTTGATGAACATTCAACCCAGTTCAAATGGGAGAGTCATATTTGGTGATGGAGTGAGCAATAAGGTTATTGGAACTGGCTGTTTAAATTTGGGTGGAATACCTAAACTAACTGATGTGTTACTTGTTGATAATCTAAAGGCAAATCTGTTGAGTGTGAGTTAACTCTGTGATCAAGGCCTTAGTGTCAGTTTCTCTAGTGACAAGTGTTATGTGAAAGACAGTGAAGGTTCTTGTGTACTTACAGGTTCTCGTTCAACAGATAACTGTTATCTTGTTGATGCTAATGAAAAATGCCTTTTCTCAAATGTGAGCGAACCTGAAATATGGCATCAACGTCTAGGACTTATTGGAAACTACCTTTTGTAGTTACCTATGTCAGAACCTCTTCTAATACCTCATGCAACCCCATTCTCTTTCTCTCATTATTTTTCTGAAACCAGTCCTTACTCATTACTTCCCTCTCTCTGCTGACTCACCCCTAACTCAGAGATTCCTCCGGTGGATCTTACCCCATCTTCATCTCCGACCTAGACACAACAGTCTCCACCCAAGAGCGAGGGTGCTCATGTCTCTCCTCCTCCGGTGAACGAAGAAGTTCCTCAAGGCACAACTCAGGGGGAGTCCTCCGTTGTTCCTACTTCGGCTGCAAAATCTTCCAACAAAGAGGGAGAAAAGGAGGACATTGCTGCTACTCCCACTTAAGAAGCTGCTACTATTGACTTTCATTTAGACCAGGCTACTCCTCCGCCGCGAACTGACGTGCGACGATCCAGTCGGTGCAAGAGCAAAGAACGCATGGAAGAAGTGCCGACGGAAGTGGAGCCTGAAGATGATGAGTATGACTTGGCCAATTCCTTTGCTACTACATTTTATACTCAGTCTGCCCAAAATCGTTTTTCCATGTTCTCTTCTTACAAGTTCATGTGTGAACTTGCTGCGGATGATGAAAAATTTGAGGACTTTGGTATCAAGCAACTTATTGCTTATGTTAATCTTACTTCGTATGTGTCTGATTTTGAACCCTTTTATGGTCAAGCTGTCCGTGAATTTTATGCCAACTTTACCCCTGCTGTGTTTGTACCCAATTCTCCTCGCTATCACAAAATGTTTTTGCGTAATCGGATTTTTGACTTTTCGCCTGAGTTGATCAATTCTCTTGTTGGGTACCTGATGGACTTAATAGTGGACTGCCTGGGGTTGACATGACCACTCTCACCCGTACTCTTACAGTTAATCACTTGACCCAATGGTCAGGTTCCAACTTGCCCGTAAGTGCTCTCTCTCTCTCTCTCAAAGCTAATCTGCTGCACAAGATATGTGCTTCAAATTGGACCCCAACGGCTAACAAGAATCAACTCACTGAGCTTAAATGCAAAGTGATCTTTTGGATTCTTATTGAAAACCTGTCAATTTTGGTAAGGTTGTTTTTGAGGTCATTTACTGAGAATTCTGATTCGCGTCGTACTCTTCCATATCCCTGTTTGATTTGGTCATTTTTTAAGTCTGCTAACTTCCCTGTCAACCCTCATTATGCTGATACTCTTGAGGATGTTGTTAACCCGCTGCTTGTAAGTACTCGAAATATCAACGCACGAGCCACTCCCAAAACAAAGATGGAGCCTTCTCCCTCGGATGTGCCTGAACATTGGGAGGACTTCATTCAACAACAAATTTTTGAGTGGGATGAACGTGCCAAGAAGGATACTGCCTAGCTCACTTATCTTTGGCAAGTGCTTAAAGCGGTGAAGGCTCAAAAGCATAGCAGCACAGGGAAAGGCTCTTCGACATCCCATAGCTCGAACAAAGGGGGAGATGGATGAAGATGACTCAGAGGGAGATTCAACTGATGATACCATTGATCATTATATTGTGGAGTTATCTTTGTTTCACTGCTAGTTATTTGAGTGATTTATGGAGGGATGTAGTGAGGTCTTGCCTGTATAAGAACCTCTTTTGTTTACTACTATGTTTGCTGGATCATTTGATTATCTTTGTGTGCTGTGTTGAACTCTATGATGCTTTGGCTTAAGTATGAATATTTTCTAATAATTTTGCAGGTTTACTTGTTTCAGGATTGTGTCTTTACACAGTAGTTGATATATGTTGTGTTTCTGCAGATCCTCCTAACTGGGACGCGCTATGGGCCTCCACGCAGCTGGACCTAATGCTGCTTGAAGTACACCTGGGCCTCCTATTCGAACTGTACACGGGCTGCAGCAGATACAGACCTAGGCCTCCTCGCTAGACCAGACGTGAAGTGAAAGATGCAAACAGAGGGCCTGCTCGGCGAACACCACAGTTGTGACTCGGCATGTAGAATTCAATGGTTCCGTCGGTTTGAAGTGAGTCGCTGGAAATCGCCAGGAAATCAGGGAAGAAGACCGGAGTTGACCACCCATTTTCTAGATCCATTTTCAAGGAGATTATAGATGATTCAGGCAAAAATTAGGATATAGAGTTGATAGAGCCAGGTAAAATCAAATATTTCATCTAGAAGTGATGTGAAGGAATTCTACTAGTTAACACTAATTTGAGAAAAAAAGGGTTGGGATTGAATATCATTTGCAAATCTTGTGGGGAGGAGCCTGAAACTATAGAGCATCTATTGTTTCATTGCCCTAAATTCCAACAAACTTGGAAGCTCACGCCTGTCAGTTGGGATAATATGAACAGTCATAGGGCTTCATTAAAAAATTGGTGGACTATAACTTCAGAGGATAGATTACATCTTACTGCATTTACTCTTTGGTGGATCTTGAAGGAATGTGTGGACTTCCAAAAATCTTTGGAGATCTGAGCATAATTTAGCAGACAAAGTTGTGGCAAACTGGTTGTTGTTTTGTGAAGCTGGGAGGTTGTCTACAGTTCCTTGATCTGGTGTTTTAATTTCTTTTGTTTCTTTGTCTTTGTTCTTTGTACAATGCTTGCTGTTTAGTTTTCCCTGGTTTTGTTAGCTGCCTCTGGCTAGGTCCTTCGGGTTCAGCGGTCAGTTGCTTTTGTTAGCTTCTATGTAGCAGCGGGGAATGAAGCTCGAGCCACTGGGCTCTGTGGGTCAATCACTGTCGGTGGTAAAGGATTCATTATCTATATTCCTTGTTTTGTCTAGTCACTTATGTGAAGTGTTCCTCCTTGTCAACATTGGGTTGTCTGTAGGCTTCGTAGCCATAAATTGTAATCGTTTGTGTCTGGAGCTATAAAATCTATCGTTTAAAAAAAATAAATGATAAGAAATTATTTTTCTCTTAAATTGCCAGCTCATCGCAGGTTAGGATCCAAGCCGAGTCAAAAAGAAACATTACATTACACACTTTTTTAACCACCTTTGACTGAAAAAGGAAAAAGGGAAAAATTCCGATTCTTAAAATCAGACTCTTGTCCGAAGCGTGTAATCCACGTGCCCCCTTATT
>CACSLK010015970.1:1412726-1444887 GCA_902706635.1 Striga hermonthica
TCCACAGCCACTTATATGGCATGCTTCGTTCTCCTCAACAACCGATGTGGGACATCCCATAGAAAGTTACAGACCCTTTGCGGTGCCGGTGCTCTCAAAATTAATTTCCATAGGAGTTTGTCCTGGATATTTTCCTCATGCGTGAGAGCCTGATAAGCTGTCTTGGTCGAAAACTTACCATCCTGGGATAATCCCCACAAGATGCGATCCTCACCAACCGAACTCTTCGGAGGAAGCGTGCCGACAATTCTTAAAGTAATACCAGTTGGAAGCAAACCGTGGAACAAATCCCAATTCCACCTGCCATAGTCGTCGATAAAGTCTGCCACCTTCGCATGAGGGTTCACTATTAGGAACTGTCGCTCAATGTAATTGATCAGCGGGCTATCCATACCAAGCCATGGTCGTGCCAAAACCTAATCTTTTCACCGTTATCAAGAACCCATCGCAGCCCTCTCATTACGTATGGCCATATTCTTCGCTGGGCCCGCAATAAGAAAGATCCCTGACTACAACGAAAGTTCTCCAAAGTAGGCATCGGACCAAAACCGTACTTAGCTGCTAGAACCCGTACCCACAAGGCATCCCGCTTTGTTAAAATTCCCCAACCTAGTTTCATCAACAGTGAATCGTTCATTCGATGGAGATCCTTGATGCCCAAGCCCCCCTCGTCCTTCGGTTTTCACACGTCCTTCCATGCGACCAAGTGTATACTCTTCTTTGCTTCGATTCCTCCCCAAATGAAGGCCCGAATTCTCTTCTCGATCCCGTCCGTAATTGAGTACTGTAGTAAGGCGGATTGCATGGAGTAGTAAGGGAGTGTGGTCAGGGCTGATTGGGTAAGGGTTTCTCTTCTAGTCATTGAAAGTGATTTCATACGCCATCCGTCAAGTCGGGCCTCCATCTTTTCAATAATATGAGTGAAGGCCTCTTTCGTCAGACGACTATGGATAATGGGTACTAAATTTTCCGTCCACTTGAAGTTACGTAGCTCGGCCAACCTAAGTTGTTCATGGTTCTCAATATTATTGGAAAAGAAGGCAAGAGTCTTCTCCGAGCTCACTTTAAGCCCCGAGTAATAGCAGAAGGAGTCAAGCACTCGTTTCAGTATGTGGGCTTGGTCATCTGAGGCCTCCAGAAAGAGAAGAAGGTCATCGGCGAACATTAGAAAAGGTATTTTGACGGTTCCTCTTCCAACCGAAATTGGGCACCACTCTGAGCCTTCAACCACCTTGTTGATAAGTTGAGCATGTCTCTCCATGCAATGGACGAAGATATACGGGGAGATGGGCCCTCCTTGCTGGATTCCTCTAGTGGGTTTGAATGATTCACCAGTCGTACCATTCCACACTAAGTTCATCGAAGCCGATGTTATGCTTGCCATAATCGCTGTGGTTAGTTTAGCCGGGTAGCCAACTAGCCTCAAGATCTCATCAATAAAGTCCCACCTAAGGTAGTCATAAGCCTTCTCGAGGTCGACTTTGATAACCATATAGCCTCGCGACCCACACTTACACCTCATCGAGTGGATCAATTCTTAGGCTACCACGATGTTATCAGTGATTTGACGTTCTAGGACAAAGCTAGCTTGTGCTGGATGGATCAAGTCAGGCAGAGTGTCCTTCATCCGATTCACCAATACTTTTGTGAAAAGTTTGTGAATTACATTGAGGAGACTTATATGTCGGAATTGTTGAATGGTAGAAGTAATTGCCACTTTAGGTATTAAGACAATTAAAGTTTGGTTCACTTCACTTGGGACTACAGTGTCAGTCCACATTTTCTTAATAAAGGCCCGAACCCAGGGGCCTACAGTCTCTCAGTTATTCTTAAAGAATAGGGCATTTAAACCATCCACGCTTGGGGCTTTTAACGAGCCCATATGGTTCAAGGCAAAAAAAATCTCATCATCAGAAATCTCCTCCTCTATGGCCTGCCGCGTTGCTAAATCGACTACCGGAAAGAAGTTCAGCGCATCCCTATACTTCACTGGAGGCGGCTCGACTGCATAAATATTTTTAAAAAATTCTGTAGATAGGTTCCGAAGTGCCGTTTGGTCCGTTATCAGGTTGCCTTCGTCATCCACAAACTCAGCTATCTTACGGTGTCTTCGATTGTGTTTAATCTGCCTGTGGTAGTATGCTGTATTCCTATCGCCCAAGTACGATCAATCCCTTGAAGATTTCTACATTAGCAACAATTCCTCTTGTATAATAACGACTTCTAACTCCTCCCGTAGCTGACGTTTTAATACCCCCAGCCATTCCGTGGCGTAGAAGTTACGGCACCTCTGAATGCCCCCTAGCCGTGCCAAAAGTCTTTTCTTCCTCTGAAAAATATTGCCAAAGACTGTGAAATTCCAGTTCTTCGCCATTACAGCAAAATTCGTTGCCGCCTCCGTGAAGCACATGGAGGGTTGCCATGATTCTTTTAGCATATTATCAAATCCCGGGTGAAGTAGCCAGGCTGCCATGAATCGAAAAGGTTTCGCTCCTTGTTGCCCAGTACTTCTATCCCCAAATCCCACTAATAAAAGTGAGTGGTCTGAGTGAGTCTTCGGCAGGAGGCGGACCTGACCCATTTCAAACCTCTCCACCCATGGTATATTTGCTACAAACCTATCAAGTTTCTCTGCCACTCGACCATCATGTCTGTTTATGACCCAAGTGAATAAGTGGCCATTTGTAGCTACCTCCTGGAGGCTATTGTCAAACATCCACTCTGAGAAATCCTAGATCCTACTACAGAAGCTTGCAGATCCCCCTGCTTTATCTGACCGGTGAAGGAGGCAGTTAAAGTCACCCTTGATTAGCCGTGGTTCAGAGATTCCAGTCGCCAACCTTTCCAATCTAGTCCACAGCGTCTTGCGGATAGACGCATTGGGGCTAGCATAAACAAAGGACACCAAAGATTCTTCACCATTCATGGATATCCGGGCATGGACGAGCTGTCTTGTGTAGCGAAGCACTTCCAACTCAACCTCTTCTGTCCACAGGATCCATATGCCGCCGAAAAATCCCCGAGCTTCGACAAGAAAAGAATTCTCGAATTTACTAGAGCGTACAAACTTGTCGGCTTTTATTCCACTAATTTGTGGTTCAAAAAGAGCAACGACTTCCGGTTTGTGAAGCTGCATTAATGTAGAAAAAGCACCCCGAAATCTGGGCGAGCCTGCACCCTGGACGTTCCACATGATAATATTCATTAAGAAACAACAAAAAGGCGGATGGTGGCGATCGCCTTTAAACGAGACGGTGGACATGCTCATCCGACCGATCCTCTAGATCCATCGTATGGCTCGTGGTGGCCAGGTTATCCTTCGAGCACCATTGTGCATTGGAGTCTTCTGGCCATGGGTCCTGGATTCGCACAGAGTGTTCACCTTCTATCAGCACGGTAACATCGGTTCTAGGCATAGGCTCGGCCTGCATGTTTTGAGTAGGGTCTATTAGGGCCTGTTATTATCCACAACAACAAATCGATGTTTGGTCAGGTCAAGCCCAGCTCCTACTTGGATCGACTCTGACTGGTGTTGGGTCTTAGGTTGGTTCGGAGTCTCAACTCTCTTATTAGCCATTGTTATTAGGTCTACTGGACCAGGTTTTTGTACATGGCCCCTCATTATTTTATCAGTTTTGTGCACAGGCCCAATGTCCAAAAATTTGGACCATTTCTCGATTTATGCGTGATATTATTCTCTCTCTGATAAGGAGTATATTGTCAAATTGGAAGAACGAGTGGCTCTCCACTGCAGGTAAGGAAACTCTCATAAAGGCTGTTATTGATGCATTACATGCATATGCTATGTCTTGTTTTGTATTGCCAACTGGGTTGTGTAGAGAAATTTCAAAGTTTTATTGCCAATTTTGGTGGAGCAAAGGTACAAAGAAACAAACGGGTTTTCCTTGGGTAGCTTGGAGTTCTTTGAATTTATCCAAGGAGCATGAAGGGATGGGATTGAAAGATATACAACTTTTTAACCAAGCTCTCATTGCCAAACAACTTTAGAAGCTGAATGCAGAACCACATTCCATTGCCAGCAGAGTACTCAAGAGTAGATATTATCCTAAGTCTACTCTTTTTGAGGCACATGGGAAACCAAATTCCTCTTGGTTATAGAATAGTTGACTTTCAGTTTTGCAGGTGTGTGGGAAATGGATGCAGGTGGAGACCAGGGATGGGAAAAATACATTTGTTTGGGACCAACAATTGGTACCTACCAGAGTGGAAAAGTCTGTTGAGTTCTTGGCAGGTGTTGGTAGAGGAGTTAAAAGGGTTTGTGATTTGATTACTACAGATGGACACCAATGGGATGAATCAAAGATTAGAAGAACTTTTCCAGCTGAAATAAGTGACTCAGTCTTGAGTATTGACACCTTAAACCCCCAGCATGCAGATAGATGGGTGTGGGCATTACACAAGAGAGGTAAGTTTTCTGTCCATTCTACTTATGTCAAACTCATTATAGAGAAGTACCTCCAACAGGATAGAGCTCAAAGCAGTCCAAACTTGGCTAAAGACATAAAAGTGAGGCACATAAGCTGGAGTTTGAACATCATGGGAAAAATCAAACATTTTCTATGGAAGTGTTGTAATGGGACACTACCAGTAAGCAAGAACCTGAAATTAAGGGGACTGGACATAGATATCATGTGCAGGGTTTGTGGATAAGCAGAAGAAACAATTGATGAACATCTATTATTTCACTGTGAACAAACAAAGCAGACATGGAAGTTAGCCCCAGTCCAATGGAAGGGACCTCAACTGCATGAATCGTTTAAATCTTGGTGGTGATAGGTGTGTCAACTGAACAAGTCTGATATTTTGAAGCCAGGATCTGACTTCGACATACATTCTGTGGTGGCTTTGGAAATCACGTAACCTCTGGATCTCTCGATAGCCTGCACGACTAATTGTCCAAGGAGCAGTTCAAAAATGGCAAAGCTTCTTGGCAAGTAGGGTGGCACAATCCTCGGTGAAGTAACTTGACAGGACAAGCAAACTAGGATTGGAGATCAGTGGTCGGCTTGTATAGTTGATGGTCTTTGTATCATTGTTTTATGGTAGTAGAGGTAAAGGTTCGGTTGTATGTCACTGCTTTATATTCCCTATACTTTGGTAATAGGTATTCTGAGGTAGTGTGTTTGTTTCGGTATCTAGGCCACCTGTTGTGTGGTTCTCCCAATTATGCGGACTTTTAGTTTGTTGTGGTTTGTTGTACTTTGTAAACTTTGTTTCATTTTAATGATTGAGTTATTTATCGTTTGAAAAAAAAAGAGATCAATCTGTGTAAGAAGCATGTGTTCAATTAGATTTGGCTCGATTATTTAGTAATCCACGAACTCAAATAAGTTATTTTCGCAAACAATATGACTCCATTAACTCTCAAATATTATGTCCATTTCTTAAGGTGTGCTTGGGTATACGTTTTTTTATTGATATAATATAATAATTATGTAAAATTAATATATAAATAAGTATAATATAATTAACATATTTGTATCTAACCTTACTAAGTGATATATTTTTATAAAATATAGTTACAAGTTATAAATAATTTTAAATATAAATAAATGTATTAAAATAGAAGCTTGTAGTTGAGCCTATGCCAGATTGCCACGAAGATCACTTTACGCTTTTTAGAACTTGCTAAAATCAAAACCTCATATATCAATCATATTTCCTTTTCTAAAAATTATAGTTTTAATAAATACTATATTCAATAGCCGCTCTGAGAAAATAAAAGACCAAAAAATTGTCAGAAAAAAGACAATTGCATGATAACAAGCAAAATCTCGACCAAACGTGTTAATAATTTAATACACACCTCTGCCATATTCAAGGACCGTAAATAGACACGTTGAACATCAGCAACCGTCCGATCTCTTACGGTCAAAAAAGGGAATAATCATTGGTCATAGATGCAACAGCTGGTTAACGGCAAGAACTAACGTCCGTTCCCGTGTTGTGTTGGTTTGGCCTTGCAGAAGCACCGAAAGTATCGCCGACGGAGACTCCGTTAAAATTAAAGGATTCTTTTGTTGTGGTCAAAGCAAAATTAGGCCCTCAGTTGGAAAGTTGCTCTTTAGTTGGATTCTTCGGCTTGGCGCATTCGCTTAAGGGGCCTCGTTTGTTAGAGAAGATAAGACTGATTAGTTCTATCGTATCTGATAAAATTGTCTTATAGAGATCATGGTTTTATTTGTTGTACGAGATTGACACAAAATAAATATGGAGAAATATTATGGTCTCGTGAACTAATCCGTTTGAATTTGTAACCGTTAAATTATCATGTTAACCGTCGGGGATAATTGATCTAACGGTTACAAACCCGATTGAATGATTCCGTAACGTGACCTTAGCATCTCCCGATAAATATGATACGATATATTATGTTGTTTATTGGTTGAATATTAGGCAATTGATAAGATTAATATTTTATTTACTTACTTGCCCTTTAAATAAACTAAGTGTAATTTAATTTTTGCATACATGATCTTTTATATTTTTATTTTTGAGATTATCTGTAACGCCCAGTATATTATTTTTTATTTATGGAACTCGACTTTATTTGCATAAATATTAAGTTTTCTATTTTGATGTATTTATTATTACTATTTGCATTAAGTTGAATAATTATTATTAAAGTCTAAGCCATGGAGAATTTATTCGATATTAATCATTAAAGTCGAATTTATTCAGCCAAGTATCGGTTTTAAAAACCGAGCATTGGAATTATCAGAAATCTTATTAAAGCGGACGGTAGCCGAATAATTAATTTATTCAAGCCCAATCACTTTCGAGCAAGTCCAATTATTTTAGCCGGCCCATTTAAGTTAATCGAGCATATGTTCGATTTTATTTCGGCCCATTTCATAGTATATCGAGCCCAATTATTTTAGTTAAGTCGACCGACTAAAATTAATTTAGTCTAAGCCTCGTTATATTTTAATTTACACGAACGATTTATTTTAAACTATGTCCAATGTTTGGTTATTATTTAGCGATTACATAGTTCAGTTTTTTCAAGCCCAATCGTTAGAATTACAGCCCAATTTTAGGGCCCAAGTTCAAGAGAAAATCCTAATTTCCCTACCTACTATAAATACACCTTATCATCTCCCTCATTTCCCCATTTTCACTTTCAAGCTCAAACTCACCACCATCTCCACCAAAATTCGGCCAGCTCGAAAACCGGTCATTTTCCAGCGAGTTTTCGTCGTCGGCGCGCCACCAAGTCGCGGTCCCAGCCACCCCAGCTCTGTTCGCGAGTCTTGTCCGCGCTCAGCCCCTCCACACGACCAGACCTACGCGGGCTCACGATCCCAGCTCGTCGCGCAATGCCGCTGTCCGTTCGAGCAGGTCCACGGCGACCCGACCTCAGCTCCGCCGTTGCTCGTCCGTTCGCGCCTTCCCGTCACCGGTAAAGTCGAGCCCAGCCGCCGGCGATGTCGCCCTCACCAAGTTGAGCCTCTTTCACGCCATCTCCGGCGACCCCAGTTCCAGTTGCCCTCTGCGTCGTCGTGGCAACTTCCTGCCGCCGTTGCTCACGCGTCCACGCCGGCAGGTCGCAACCTGTTCAGCTCGCGACGGCGTTAACCTCGCACCTCCGGTCCCAGCTGGTCAGTACATGTACCGTCCAAGCAGCAGCTTGCCGTATGTTTTCCAGCGAGTTCGCGCCGACCTCCGGCGAGGCACGACAAGCCACCGACAGCAAGCCCACCAAGCCATTCTTGTGGTCCAGCGCTACCAAACCGGGTCCAACAGTCCTGAACCGACCCTAGCTCTATCAACACGCGACCGAACCATCTCGATCTGTGTGAATCAGGCCAGCCCGACTTCAGGCCCGAGCCGTGCGCGTCCCGACTAGCAGTCGAGACCCTCGGTCAGCACCAAACCGCGACCCGCAGCACCCGGTACCAGCCCTGACCCGGTTGATTCGCTCCGATCCATTTTCTTAAGCTCGATCTGTTCTCGGTTCTCCAATCCGAGCCGATTTTAGGTAAAATGGCTTGAACTCGACTCGAATGGCTTATATAAGTTTAATGAGATGTTATAAAATGATTAATTTGAGGATTTGAGTGATAATCGAATGTATCGGATTTTACGAGCTTGGGCCGATCGACTTTTTGATCTCTTATTATATAAGTGATAAAATGGCGAATTAATTTTTACAAAGTTCGTTGCATTGTCTTTAGGCTGAGGTGCGAATTTGAGAATTTTCGGGGTTCGTTTGATAGGCGAACCGATTTTATGTGTATTGGACCGGTTGAAGCAATTATCGGTTGAATGTGTTAGGAGTTGAATTGAGTTGCAATCTTTTGAATGTAGACCACGTATATTATGAGGATGTTATGCTTTGAGTTTCGTGAATTTTAGATGATGTTTGACTTAGGTTAAAAAATGGGACTTTAGTTGATAAATGCGATACTACTCCGGCTACGATTGTAGCTGCAGTTGTTGATTATAAAATCGATCTTAATCACATAGAAATTACTGATTTGATGATTAGCTTTAAATGAGTTAAGATTTTTGAGAATCAGAAACCCTAATTCTATAGTTCTGATAGCCGGATAAATATTTGGATCCGAGTTTAATCGATCGAACTCTAGTACAGTTTAAAAAAAATTATGACGTCGTAGCATTAATTCGTAACGCGTATCGTCATCCCGCACACGTGTTCGACTCTCGTCCGATAGTTGGAGCCGAACCATTGAGTGCGTGCCCGTGAACCGAGTCCGTGTCAAACCACCGAGTGCGTTCCCGTGCACCAAGTCCATCTGATCCACCATCTACGCACCGTTTCTGTTAGCCGTGGTCAAAGCACGCCCCTGCGTCAGTGATTGTGGCACCGTTTCAAACCCGTGCATCGGCTAAACCGTGTCAGTCGGGTTCGTGCCGGTCTAAGTTGCCACGTTGAACTCGGACCACGGTCAAACCGAGCTGCACATAGTCAAGCGAATGATTGACCGCCTCCGAGTGAGCTGTCGGTCCAGTTCAGTCGAACCGGTATGGTCAGTCCCGACGGTTCGAGATATATTCCAGATAGAATTTCAGATATATATTTTGGATAGAATTCAGATAAACTTCAGATAGATTTAAGATTTCAGATAAAGTTAAGATTCCAGATAGATTTAAGATCCAGATATATTTTAGATTTCAGTCAGCTTAGATTAAGTCAGATTTTAGTTTCAGACTTAGAAATATTTCAGAGAACTCTAGTATGCCTCAAAGACAATATTTCAAACAATCAGCTCGTAAATCCCTAAATGATTTTTAAAGCCGAGTGAGCAAACCTAGATAGCTCAGATGATATAATTCGAGTTTTTCTGTTTAAGCCAAGTACTTAGAATATATTTTGTAGCTTGTGGAGACCCTATACTGGGTACTACATTTTCTATAATCGCAATACCCTGGTGAGGTATATATTTAAGAGTCCACCCGAATAGGGGCAATTACTTAGCGAGTAGATCCTTTCTAGCTAAGTGAACCGAATGCTAGTTTAGATGAGATAAGAATTCTAGTGCAGCTTTGAGTTAAGTTTAATTTCAGATGAGGTTAGACTAATTTTTCCCTAAGGGGCATTGATCTAGAGATAGGTTTCGTCATAACCAAGTGTTTCGAATCCCCAGTTAGTATCAAAGACTCTAGTGCAGTTGTGAGTTAAGCTCCAACCTTAGAAGTGCATAAGGGTTAGTTTTTCCCTAGTGTGGACAACGACGTACAGATTAGGTCCTACAATTACTTATCGCGCGCCTGAAGGCCTAGTGTCCTCGCCAGTTAAGAAGTCAGTTGAGCAGCAGTTTATACAGTCAGTTGAGCAACAGTTATAGACAATATACTTATTTATACGCATTTGTGATGTGTTCTATCATAATTAGATGTATGCTTAGGTTGTGATGTGTTTTATCATATTAGATGTATGTTTAGGTTGTAATGTGCTTATCATATCAGAGGTATGTTAGTTCGCGTTGCTGTAGTTATAGTCAGTCAGCTGAGCAACAATTATAGTTAGTCAGTTGAGCAACCATTATAGTCAGTCAGCCGAGCAACAATTATAGTCAGTTATTTGAACAACCATTATAATTAGTCAGTTGAGCAGCAATTAGAGTCAGCCAGTCGAGCAACCATTATAGTTAGTCAGTTGAACAACAATTATAGTCAGCCAGTCGAGCAAACATTATAATTAGTCAGTTGAGTAGCAGTTACAGTAAGTCAGTCCAGCAGCCATTATAGTTAGTTAGCTGAACAACAGTTATAGACAGTCAGTTAATTAGCAGCTATAGATAGTTGCCGATTTAAGTTTTATTGGATGAATGTTTAATCCTCGCCCGTTAGTAAAATGTTCATCATCGTATTGTTTCTGCCGACCCAATAAGTACTTGCATATATGCCGATGTCATGATATGTTATTATATTAGCTGTATATTTTATTGCCAGTTTCGCCGGAGCATCGTTGATTCATTTATGCTCACGCCCCCCACTAACCATTTTTCAGGTGACGGAGTCGAGCGTGGAGCGTGAGCCGATGATGTGGTGGTGGTCATAACAAGGATATTTTTAGTAAACATGTCATGTATATTTGAACATGTTTGAGTTATTATTATGCTTTGTTGACGCATGCTTGCATTTGCTTCCGCACTCAGTATTTCAGTATTGCAATATTTCAATATCTAGAATTTCAGTCTATGCATGCTTAAATCCTGAGCTGTTTAGATTAATTATACTCGGTTGCATGTCTAGTAGTTTAAAGATATTAAAGATTAAAGATTTAAGATTAAAGTTGAGTAGCATCCCGCATATTAAAGTTAAAGTATTTTCGAAAAATTAATACGAGTTTTCAGAATTGAAATCAGAGCTTTTCTTTTATAGCGCGAAAAATTACTCTGATTTTAGTAAGTCTAGGCGGGGTGTTACACTACCACTTCATCTCCATACAACTATTCCCGCAATAATAGTATTTGATAATGGATTTTTATAACCGATATTATTTCTTTTAATCTTAATTTTTTGTTTTGTTTATCATTTTTTGTGTGATCTTTAGTTTGTTTTCTTAAATACAACAATTAAATTTAGTTACACAGTTTTGCTATGGAACCAACAGTTGACTTCATTATGGAGCCAACCTCCTATAAATAACAAGTAAAAAAAGTATTTTCTAATTAATAGTAAACACAAGTTCAAAAAGGATATATTGAAGATGTGTTCTTGCAAGCTCAAAAAGGGAAGTTCTTTTACTTTGTATAAATGCTAATTTCGGCTATATATTATATGCTTATTTTAAGTATAATTTGCATAATCTTATGTGATTATTTTATTGTAGGAATGGATATGCATTGACAAGGAAATAGAGGCATGTAAGAGTATGAGATCTTGGAGAAAGAAGGAGTAGATCAACACCTTCCATAATTCTAGCTACTCTTTTGGAAGGAAATCGCAAATATGGAACTTGACTTGCTGAAGAGTCCACGCCTAAGGATGCAATATAAATACCCTACTTGAAGTTTGAAGTCGGCGGCTGAGATGATCACCATTATCATAATATTCAAGCTTCAAGTTATTTGTTTTTTAGTACATTGTTCAGTTTTCGAGATTCTTACATCTCCGAAGAGCTGTATTCATTTTGGTTTCTTTTTGTTCATCGCTATACTCAAACACTATTGTGATTAGCACTTAGGGATTAAATGCTAGTTTTTCTTGAGGGATTCAAGTATAAGAAAGTCCACGGGAGGTGGTCGGAGAAGTAGTTGATAGAATCGTGTGTAGCTGTGGCTAGACTAGAAGAGAGTTCGAGTTGTGTAAGACCACTATACAAATGTGCGCAAATGATTTGTCAATGAAAGATTTCTGAGGGGAAGTAGGATACTTCCCCGAAGAGTTTTAAATCTATGGTTTTATTGCTTCCACTATTCTAATTGGTTTCCTATGTTCTTACACTATTGAGCGCAAACATCATAAAATACATACGTTTAATTTGGCACCAGAGCAGTGTTCCTGTTCTACTTACATGATAAAGATCTTCGGGTCCTTGGGTTGGTCACCACGAATCACGACATCATGTCCGTTTCGCGCCCTCCGTATCTCGATGTTTCGAACTATGGATATTGGAAATCCATGATGGTAATCTTTCTTCGCTCTCTAGGAAAAGGAACCTGACAAGTCATTGAGTTGGGCTGGTCCACACCACTTACGCCGAAAGCCCCTTCTGAATCCAAGGCAGGTGAGTCATCAGAATCAAAATCTTCAACCTCCGCTGCTCTTGTTCTAGTCGAGAAGCCAAGGGACCTTCGGACCGATGCTGATGACAGACAGAAAAAGCCAACTTTTGTGCACTTTGTGCAATTATGTCTGCTGTGGACTCTACTCGCCATAACATGATCATTCAGTGAACAACAACTCACGATGCGTGGAAAGTTTTTGAAAGACAATTTGAAGGTACGAATCTTGCGAAACCTTCGAAGCTGCAAAGGATCACGACCGAACTTGACGAGATTTGCATGAAAAATGATGAGACCATAGACATGTACTATGCTCGCTTCTGTGACCTCGTGAACCAAAGTGTCATGTTAGATGAAGAGATATTAGAGGCAAGACAAGTGCAAAAGTTGATGGGAAACTTTACCAGAAAGGTTTGGAATCAAGATCACGGCTTTGGAGAGTTTCCAGAGAGTTCAACCACTTGGTATCGATGATCTACTTGTTGATCTTCACACTTTTGAAATAAACCACAACTTTGACTCAAGGAAGGGAGTCAAAGAAAAGGGCTTAGCACTGAAAGCCAAGGTTCATACACTGGTAATCGAAGAAGAAGATTCAGATGAAGAAGTTTTTGATGCTGAAGGGATTACCAAGGCCCCCACTGTTCTTACCAAAAATTTCTCAAAGCTGAAGAAGTTTCAGAAGAAAAGGTTTCAAGACAACAAGTCATCTGAAAGTGGTAAGAACACTTTTCAGCAATTTGGTGAGCGACGCTCCAACATGAAATCGACCAAAGCTCATAACATCAACCAGGGAGTTGAAAAGGATCAATGTCAGGAATGCAAAGGATTTGGTCACTTCCAGAAGGAATGACCGAATTTTAAGAGAAAAAACAAGATCTACAAGGCAACATGGTCTGACTGCAGTGATGATAAAGAGGATGAACCTGAGAGGATTGACAACTCCCAATACACTAAAAAATCTTGCTAAGTGTCCCCTCAACGAGTACAAGTGTTTTATGACCTTTGTCCACCTAACTGATGTTGAGTTTGAAGCAGGTTCTTATGCTCACTGTTTAAGCAACTCTGAACCTGAAGAGTTCTCGGATCTGGATGAGGAGAATCTTGTGCTTCACAAGTATACCATAGAGAAGTGCCTATAAGCTACCAAAGTCATCAAGAAGTATCAAGTCCAGACAGAAAATACGAAGATGTTGGAACATCGGTCAGCATAACGTGAAAATGAGATTACTTATCTCAGGAATGAGCTCCAGAAAGTACGAGTTATGATCGTTGAGTTGGATGAAAGGTCATCAAATCTGATCTCTACACTAAAAAGAAAGAAAAGGATCTCAATAGCTGTATTGCAAAAATTGCACTGCTAGAACACGACGACAGACTGAGCAAGCATGTAAGTGATGAGAAAAATTCTAACATTGAATCCTTGCGTAATGAATTGTTTGCTATGCAGAGTCTTGTTGGTGAAAGGGAAACAGAGATTGTTGTCCTCAAAGAAGAGCTCGGTCGAGTAACGGAAGAACACATGAGACTCCGAGGCTACTGTTCAACCATGGAGGAGAAACTCGGCAAGAGTGAAGAGATCATTAAATTGATCAACAAGCCCAAATCATCATTTGATGAAGTTTAAAGGTTGAGTCAACAGATAGGTACCTCAGACCAGAGTAAGAACTCTCATAATCAGAAACTGAAAGGTAAAGTTGGGGAACCAAGCTCATCTCTAAGTAAGTCTGACATGACCTTTGTCAAAGATGGCTACAATTTTGAGGGTAAGAAAGCAAGCCCAATACTACCAAAACTCAGCACAAGAACTTTGGTAAGAACTTTGTACCTACTTGTCACTATTGTGGTATCCGTGATCATATGCATCCTAGGTGCTATATAATGTAGAATGATTTTTATACAGGACGAATTGATGAATGGAGTCCACATGGTGCACCATTGAAAGCACCTAAACTAAAGGTTGATGTGGTTAATCATGAACAGAAAAAGACCTGGGTCTCTAAAGGCAGTAAGAACGTGTGTTTGTTGTCTATACTTGCATTAAAATCTACGTCTAACTCTGAATGGTACTTTGACAGTGGTTGTTCACGTCATATGATAGGTTTAAAATCTAACCTTGTCAATATTTTGCCTGTTTCTTCTAGTTCTGTAACTTTTGGTGATGGTGCTAAGAATAAGGTTCTTTGTATAGGGTGTGTGAATTTTCCTGGATTGCCCAAACTTTCAAAATGTTCTTCTTGTAGAAAACTTGAAAGCCAATTTGTTGAGTATTAGTCGATTGTGTGATCAAGGTCTCATTGTGAATTTCACGAAATCTAAATGTCTTGTTTCTGATCAAGAGAACAATCATGTTCTTATTGGCACTAGATTTAGGATAACTGTTACCTAGTCAAACTTGAACAAAAGTGTAACAAAGCCAACATTGATATGGTTGAACGCTGGCATCAGAAACTTGGTCATATTAATTATCCACACTTAATTGAGTTATCTTCTCCAGGTGTTGTTCGTGGTATGCCAAAACTAAAGAAGGAAGAACTCCGTGTTTGCGGTTCATGCCAGATGGGCAAGCAGAAGAGGGCCTCACACAAAAGAATGACTAAGGTTAGTACGAACAACATCATGGAGCTGATGCACATGGACTTGATGGGGGCCAATTCAAGTGGAAAGCTACAGTGGTAAGCTACAGTGGTAAGAAGTACATTCTTGTGTGCGTGGATGATTTTTCAAGATTTTCTTGGGTAGATTTCTTAAAAGATAAATCCGATGCACTTGAAGCCTTTTCAAAACTTGTGTTGAAACTTGAAAATGAGAAGAACCCTAACCTTGTTGCTGTTAGGAGTTATCATGGAAAGGAGTTTGAAAACCATGGTTTTGAATCTTTTCGGAAATCGCGTGGTATATCTCATACGTTTTCATCTCCCATCACTCCACAACAGAATGAAGTGGTTGAACGTAAGAACAGAACCCTTTAGGAGATAGCTAGAGTGATGTTTGTTTCACAGGGAATGTCCTTGAGATGGTGGGCTGAAGCCATCTACACGACCTGTTATATTACTAATCTTGTGTTTTGCAGAAGAGGTACATGGCTGACGTCTTATGAGATTTGGAAAGGTAAAGCTCCAAGTGTGAAGTATTTTCATGCATTTGGCTGTCATTTTTACATCTACGACGATAGAGAACATCTAGTAAGTTTGAGGCCAAAAGTGACATTGGTTAATTTATTGGCTATTCATCTAACAGTCGTGCATTTTGAGTGTATAACCTGCATACTGAAGTAGTGATGGAGTCAATCAATGTCGTCTTTGATGATTATTTTGATAGTGTTCTTATATTTGATGTGTCCAAAGTTGATGTTTCGGATATTAAGAAGTCTGTGAGTACTGGAGTTGAAAATGCCTTAAATGAAATTAAAGTTGAGAATTCTGAATCAAATGAAAATGTTCAAGTTACTGAATTTAATGATTAAATTGTTCCATCATCCTCTGGAAATCTAACTGAATTCAGGCGAGATCCTCCTGCCAAGATTCAGAAGGATCATCCTAAGGATCAGATCATAGGAGGGATTATTGAACGTAACACACGTGGTGTAAAACCTGACTTTAGAAAAATGGCTGGTCTGTGTCACTTTGCATGCTATGTGTCAAAATTGGAACCTAAAAATGCAAAAGAAGCTTTGCGTGATGATTTTTGGGTGAAAGCTATGCATGAGGAACTTGAACAATTTGTTAGGAATGATGTGGGAACTTGTTCCTCGACCCTCTGATTCAAACGTCATTGGAACTAAATGGATTTTTAAAAACAAATGAATGAATCAGGTGAGATAGCTTGGAACAAGGCATGTCTTGTTGCTCAGGGGTACACTCAAGAAGAGGGTGTCAATTTTGATGAAACATTTGCCCATGTTTCTCGTCTTGAGTCTGTAAGGATGTCCTTATCTATTGCGTGATTGTTAGACTTTATCATATATCAAATGAATGTTAGTTTGCGTTCCTAAATGGCTTTCTGAAAGAGGTAGCTTGTATGAAGAAGAATTTGTAGATCCTCATCATCCTGATTATGTGTATAGGCTAAAAAAGGCATTGTATGGGCTCAAGCAAGCACCTAGAGTCTGGTACGAGAGCCTAACTCAGTTTTTGGTTAAAATGAGATATTTTCGAGGGGGAGTTGATCAAACTTTTTTTGTTTGTAAATCCAACAAGGATGTTATTATCGTACAAATTTATGTCGATGATATTATCTTTGGCTTAACCTCAAAATTATGGATTAATGAATTTGTGAATCATATGTCTAGAGAGTTCGAAATGAGCATGGTTGGTGAAATGTCTTACTTTTTGGGTTTGCAAGTGAAGCAATCCAAGGATGAGATCTTTCTTCATCAAACCAAATATGCAAAAATCTGGTGAAAAAGTTCGGATCGGAACACTCTAAGTGTCCAGCAACGCCCATGGGGAGCCATTCGAAGCTCTCTAAGGTTTATCCTGGAACACCAGTTGATTCTAAGCTCTATAGGAGTATGATAGGGAGTTTGTTATACCTAACTGCTAGTAGACCGGATTTTTGTTTCAGTGTACGAATGTGCGCGAGATATCAAGCTAATCCTAAGGAGTCGCATACGAGAGCCTTAAAACATATTATCAAATATGTCCACTATCAAAAATGTCCACGGTACATCGTACTTAGGAATTTTGTATTCGCATGCCACTAGTTCCAGTCTTGCAAGATACTGTGACGCAGAATGGGTAGGAAATGTTGATGATCGTCGCAGCACATCGGGAGAATGTTTCTAGAACAACATGATCTCCTGGCTTAGCAAGAAGGAAAACTGTGTAGCTCTCTCAACCGCAGAGGCCGAATACATCTCAGATAGAAGTTGTTGTTCTCAGCTAGTTTGGATGAAACAGATGATGAAAGAATTCGGTCTTAAGGTAAGAATTGTTAACCTGTTTTGTAATAATACCAATGCTACAAATATCTCCAAAAATCCGATTCAGCATTCCAGAACTAAATGCATTGATATTCGGTACCACTTTATTAGAAATTTGGTTGAGAATAATATGATTGTTCTCGAGTATGTTTCTACACAGAACCAGTTGGCTGACATATTCACCAAGGCTCTGGATTCCCAACGATTCATTTCTTTAAGGAAATCCTTAGGGATATGCACATTCTGATTGCTTGCATGATTTTGCATTATATTGTATTTAATTGTATAGTAATTATATCTATTTATTGCATTGTGTGTAAGCACATAGGGTGTATTGCAGTAGGCATGTTTTGTATTTTGCATTGATTCGCCACTAGATTGTAATTGATGTTCTGACTCTACTGAAAGCTAGTGCGATATTGACTGTCTGGGATTGATTGCATGTTATTGCATACCTTGGAACATATTTATTCTTTTTTTTTTGTTTTTGTCAAAAAGAGCTGCCTTCTCATAAATGATCTAGAGCGATAGCTAGCACATGGTTCGTTTCCCAAAGGGAGCGACTGTGAAAAGAGCGTCTGGGATAGAAAATGTTGAGAAGGGTGTAAGCTAGTGACAACCACTGTACTTAATTATGTGGTGTTTTTACCTGAAGTTATAAGATGGCCATTTGAGAATAAACATAGTGAAATAATAAAAAAATAAATCATTAAAAAAACATGTGATCCTTGCTTAGAATCATTGTGCAAAGTAATGGGGTTGACTTTCACTATTGCAGTGATTGTTACTAAGTGAAACACATATTGAATAATAATGCATGTGTTCTTACGATATTGAAGCTGTGTTTTGCACTACATTGTATATTAATATATTTATATCCGCCTATGTTATGTTCCTTGGTGTGTTTGAATCACAAAGTTGGTTCTTGATTATTTTTCATCAATTTTCCTAAGTTGATTAAGAAAAAAGATTTCATCGATTCTAGTGTCTTCCATGCGATTTTAATTTTATTTTCATCTTTAGGTATATTGCATATAATTTCCTTCTTGATGTTGATTTATTTAGGTCTTAATATATTCCGTGTGGGATTATTCTTGGCAATAAAATCCGAATTCTTACTCTTAAGTTTCAAAATATGGTGAGAGTTATTTTTCTGGGAAGTTGGATATGTTTGAATTTTGATTTGGGTGGGAATTTATTGCCTTATAAACCCATCAACCCTCTCTCTGCACCTCGAGATGAGGAAACTACCTTTTGCAGTTACCTATGTCAGAACCTCTTCTAATACCTCACGTAACCCCATTCTTTTTCTCTCATTATTTTTCTGAAACCAGACCTTACTCATTACTTCCCCCCTTCTCTCTCTCCCTCTCTCTCTCTCTCTCTCTCTCTATCTCTCTCTCTCGCTCTAACCCTTAAAACCCAAATCTCAAAATCTCTCATCTCTGTTTCAATTCAATGACTGAGGACGACGATCACTCTAAGAAGCGACGCAAGCGTAACAAAGTGAAGTCTACTCATAAGCGGCCACGCTACTGGGTTTCTCCAGTGCACTCTGCTGACTCACCCCTAACTCAGAGATTCCTCAAGTGGATCTTACCCCGTCGTCTTCTTCGACCTAGACACAACAGTCTCCACCCAAGAGTGAGGGTGCTCATGTCTCTCCTCCTCTCGTGAACGAAGAAGTTCCTCAAGGCACAACTCAGGGGGAGTCCTCCGCTGTTCCTACTTCGGCTGCAAAATCTTTCAACAAAGAGGGAGACAAGGAGGACATTACTGCTACTCCCACTTAGGAAGCTGCTACTATTGACTTTCATTTAGACCAGACTGCTCCTCCGCCGCGAACTGCCGTGCGACGATCCAGTCGGCGCAAGAGCAAAGAACCCATGAAAGAAGTGCCGGCGGAAGTGGAGCCTGAAGATGATGAGTATGACTTGACCAATTCCTCTGCTACTAGGTTTTATACTCAGTCTGCCCAAAATTGTTTTTCCATGTTCTCCTCTTACAAGTTCATGTGTGAACGTACTGCGGATGATGAAAAATTTTAGGACTTTAGTATCATGCAACTTATTGCTTATGTTAATCTTACTTTGTATGTGTCTGATTTTGAACCCTTTTGTGGTCAAGCTGTCTGCAAATTTTATGCCAACTTAACCCCTGTTGTATTTGTACCCAATTCTCTTTGCTATCACAAAATGTTTTGCGTAATTGGATTTTTGACTTTTCAGCTGAGTTGATCAATTCTCTTGTTGGGATACCTGATGGACTTGATAGTGGACAACCTGGGATTGACGTGATCACTCTCACTCGTACTCTTACCGATAATCACTTGACCCAATGGTCTGGTTCCAACTTGCCCGTAAGTGCTCTCTCTCTCTCAAAGCTAATCTGCTGCACATGATAGGTGCTTGAAATTGGACCCCAACGGCCAACAAGAATCAACTCACTGATCTTCAATGCAAAGTGATCTTTTGGATTCTTATTGGCAACTTGTCAATTTGGTGAGGTTGTTTTTGAGGTCATTAAGTCCTTTATTGAGAATCCTGATTCGCGTCGTACTCTTCCATATCCCTGCTTGATTTAGTCATTTTTGAAGTCTGCTAACTTCTCTGTCAACCCTTGTTATGCTGATACTCTTGAGGATGTTGCTAACCCGCTGCTTGTAAGTACTCAAACTATCAACGCACGAGCCACTCCCAAAACAAAGATGGAGCCTTCTCCTTCGGATGTGCCTGAACATTGGGAGGACTTCATTCAACAACAAATTTTTGAATGGGATGAACATGCCAAGAAGGCTACTACCTAGCTCACTTATCTTTGGCAAGTGCTTAAAGCGGTGAAGGCTCAAAAGCGTAGCAACACAGGGAAAGGCTCTTCGGCATCCCAAAACTCGAAAAAGGGGATGATGGATGAAGATGACTAAGAGGGAGATTCAACTGATGATACCATTGATCATTATACTGAGGAGTTATCTTTGTTTCATTGCTGGTTATTTTGAGTGATTTATGGAGGGATGTAGTAAGGTCTTGCCTGTATAAGAACCTCTTTTGTTTGCTACTATGTTTGCTGGATCATTTGATTATCTTTGTGTGTTATGTTGAACTCTATGATGCTTTGGCTTAAGTATGAATATTTTCTAATAATTCTGCAGGTTTACTTGTTTCAGGATTGTGTCTTTACACAGTAGTTGATATATGTTGTGTTTCTGCAGATCCTCCTAACTGGGCCGCGCTATGGGCCTCCACGCAGTTGGACCTAGTGCTGCTTGAAGTACACCTGGGCCTCCTATTCGAACTGTAGACGGGCTGCAGCAGGTACGAATAGGGCTGCAAACGAGTCAAGCAGCTCGCGAGCCGCTCGCGAGCGCTCGAGTCAAAGCTCGGCTCGACCTTGAGTTTGACCGAACTCGAGTCGAGCTCGAGCACGAACTCGAGTCGAGCTCCAGCCCATATTATACATTGTCGAGCGGCTCGCGAGCGGCTCGAGATATATAAAATTACTAAAATACCATTATATATATGTATTTAATGGTTATTTTACAAAATTGCTTAAAAAAATTCGAACTGAACTCGAGCCGAGCTCGAGCATTTTGAATTCGAGTCGAGCTCGAGCCGAGCTCGAGCTTTTGTATTTTTTTCGAGCTCGAGCTTGAGCCTCATAAATCGAGCTCGAGCTCGAGCAGCTAAAAAAAAAATTAATCCTGCTCGATAAGGCTAATGCTCGACTCGGCTCGGCTCGTTTGCAGCCCTAGGTACGAACCTGGGCCTCCTCGGACCAGACGTAAAGTGAAAGATGCAAATAGAGTGCCTGCTCTGCGAACACCACAATTGCGACTCGCCTGAAAGAATGACACTAGAGAGAAGTTGCCGGCTCCAGCGACAGTAATTGATCACAGGCATGCCTCGGCATGGAGAATTCAATGGTGTCGTCGGTTTGAAGTGAGTCGCCAGAAATCGCCAGGAAATCGGGAAAGAAGACCGGAGTTGACCACCCATTTTCTAGATCCATTTTCAAGGAGCTTATGGATGATTCAGGTAGAAATTGGGATAAAGAGTTGATAAAGCCAGGTAAAATCAAATATTTCATTTGCAAATCTTGTGGGGAGGAGCCTGAAACTATAGAGCATCTATTGTTTCATTGCCCTAAATCGCAACAAATTTGGAAGCGTACACCAGTCAGTTGGGATAATATGAACAGTCATGGGGCTTCATTAAAAAATTGGTGGACTATAACTTCAGAGGATAGATTACAGCTTACTGCATTTACTCTTTGGTGGATGTTGAAGGAATGTGTGGACTTCCAAAAATCTTTGGAGATCTGAGCATAATTTAGTAGACAAAGCTGTGGCAGACTGGTTGTTGTTCTGTGAAGCTGGGAGGTTGTCTACAGTTCCTTGATCTAGTGTTTTAATTTCTTTTGTTTCTTTTTCTTTGTTGTTTGTATAATGCTTGCTGTTTAGTTTTCCCTGGTTTTGTTAGTTGCCTCTGGCTAGGTCCTTCGGGTTTAGCGGTCAGTTGCTTTTGTTAGCTTCTATGTTGCAGCGGGGAATGAAGCTCGAGTCACCAGGCTCTGTGGGTCAGTCACTGTCGGTGGTAAAGGATTCATTATCTATATTCCTTGTTTTGTCTAGTCATTTATGTGAAGTGTTCCTCCTTGTCAACATTGTGTTGGAAATATCACTTGTGAGTTGTCCCACATTGATTTGATAGGGTAAATGAGCCTAGTTTATAAGTCTAGTGGGCTACTCCTCCCATCACCAATTGGTTTTGGGATGGAACCTCACTTGGGTTTCATTTGGGCTAACCCTCTTCTGTGCGCTTCACTTGTGTGGGACCGCACTCGTTTTGCCCCGTTTGACACATTAGGTTGTCTGTAGGCTCGTAGCCATCAATTGTAATCGTTTGTGTTTGGAGCTATAAAATCTATCGTTTCGAATAAAAAAATAAATGATAGAAAATTATTTTTTTTCTTAAATTGCCAGCTCAACGCAGGTTAGGATCCAAGCCGAGTCAAAAAGAAACATTACATTACACACTTTTTTAACCACCTTTTGACTGAAAAAGGAAAAAGGGAAAAATTCCGATTCTTAAAATCAGACTCTTGTCCGAAGCGTGTAATCCACGTGCCCCCTTATTTATACCAATTCCCCGATTTCCTCTCTTCATCACCAATCCTCTCTCTCTTTCTCAACAGAGTTCTGACAAAATTATACCCAAATTATTCTATTCTATTCCCCATTGACATGGCTGATGTCGGCAATAGGAATCCGGCAGCTCGGCGCAAGCAGAGCCGTCTGCAGACGAGAGCTCCGGCATCTCTGCAGATCAGCCCCGTGACGGAGTGGAACGTGGCCATCCCGCTTTTGTCTCCGTTGGTTCAATCTCCCACATCGGACATCAACTCGACCGTCGAGATCAAACCCTCCTGCAATAAGGATCCCTCATCGGCAGCGGAGAAGCCGGTCGTCGTTATGAAGAAATGGCAGCACCCGGCCGCGCCTTTTTGCTATGAGCCGGCGCCGTGCCGGCCTTTTGTCCGTAACAGATGATTATTTTTCTTTCTTTTTTTTTTTACCATTTTTTTCCTTAATTTTATGTTAATAGAAAACGCGATTTAAAAAATCTGCGTGGCTGGTCGATTTGTATCACAAATTACAAGTCCCTTATTATGTTAATATAGTTTTTCATTTTGTTTTCTTGTCTCTTTTTCTCCTCGCTCGATTCAGATTTTAAATTTTCAGAATATGGAGGACCTTCTATCGTTGGAAAAAAAATAAAAAGAAGAAGATGGAGGACCTGGATTGCAAAACGATTAAATTACCGTTCGAGTTTACACTATTTATGGTTCAGTTGTTAACATGAATTTTACTTGTACACAAATATTATATATATTTGCTAAAAACGAGTTTTTAATTGTTAATTAGTGTTAATTTTGAAAAATGTTGTATGATTAGTTGTTTTGAGAGACTTGATTTTATTTTAAAATAGCATTTAAATTAGGATAATTAAAGTTGATTTGATACAAATGTATGAGAGAAATGATATAGAGTGATTATTAATTAAATCATGTGAGTGAATGAATAATGAAATAAAATTGATGTGATTTAGACATGGCCACGAGTTGACCCGGACCGAACCCGGCCCGGACCCGGCCCGGAAAATCCGGTTTTCGAACCGGAACCGGCCTTGTGGAGGGCCGGTCCCGGGCCTCCTTCGATCCAAAAAAAACCGGCGGGCCGGTCCGGGTTCGGGCCGGGTTCGCGTGTTTTGAGCTGCCGATCCAAAAAAACCGGCGGCCCGAACCCGGCTCAACCCGCCGGGTTTTTGACCCGGCGGGTTAGGGCCGGTTCAGTGAACCGGCCCTTACTTACCAGCGGGCCGGGCCCGGTTCACTATATGCTAACCCGCCGACCCGGCGGGCCGTGCCGAGTTTCGACCCGGCCTGGCAAATGGCCATGTCTAATGTGATTTGTAAAATAATATTCGTTGATATTATTTATTAATATTAATAATTTTGAGGATATTAGAGTTGGATTTTTCCGTTGCTTTTTTTTTTCGTCATTAATCAATTTCTCCCTTTCCAAACCCTTCGCCATAATCCAGATCAAGTGGCGCCTCCTTTTGGCGAAGGCGTCACACCTTCGCAATTAGACCGACATCGGGATCGCGATCCCTCCCAGGGCCGCCTTCACTCTTCTCGGACGTCGTGGCGTCTCTACTTGGGCGATTGGCCATGGCGTTTTCTGGTGGTTTGGGGGTTTTGTCCAGGTGGTGGTTAGGCAGCCGGAGTCTTTGCCGTGTAGCGGTGGAGGGGTTACGGTAGGCATTAGTCTTGGTTCCCCTTTCCTGTTTTTTCCGTGGTGCGAAAAGAGTGGGTTCTCCGGCGGGGGAAGTGGTGGCGAGCTCGCTGGATTGTTTTGGGGCTGAGAGTAGCGTGGGCTCATGATGTTGGCCTGAGAGTGGTTTATCTGTGGAGAGGGGGTGGTATTGACGATCCGGTACGAGTCTTATGACTTTTGGGTCCTTCTCATTGTCGTATGTGTCGGCACCCTCTCTAGTGGGGTATCCCTCCCGGACTCTGGTCCGAGTGGTGAAGGTGAGGTGCTATAAGCCTGCCGTGGAGGAAGACTTTGGTATAGTCTAGTATTATGTGTGTTTTTATTTGTGGTGTACTTGTTTTGTGTGTTTTCTTTGTGGTGTTTTTCTGTATTGCAGTGCTGGGTTTTGGTTCTCCCTTTGGGGATTTTGTTCTCCATCTGTGGGAGCTTTATTCTCTCGTCTAGGAGGTTTGTATTTGCTTTGTTTCTTGTGGGTGAGTTGTGATATTTAGGGGCAAAATTACAAAAAGGATACATTAAATTGGCCGTTGTCAACAATAGAGACATTATGTTGTCACTCATGGAAAAGATACAGTTAGTTGGCTTTTTGCGCGTAAAAGATACATATTTACAAAAATGATGCACTAAGTGTATCACATATGTCTTACTTTGGATTGCTTATGCCTGACTTAGTGTATCATTTTTGTAAATATGTATCTTTTTTGTGCAAAAAACCAACTAAGTGTATCTTTTCCATCAGTGACAACATAGTGTCTCTTTTGTTGACAACGACCAACTTAGTGTATCATTTTTGTAATTTTGCCGATATTTAGGCTCCCTTTGGGACGTCCTCTCACTTTGGCCATTTGGTTGCCAACTTCTACTGCTTTGATCGATCTTTGTGTTGTATTTATGTGTGTTATTTGTTGGACAAAAAAAATAAAAATAAAATAGAGTTGAGTTAAATTTTAAATATGAGTTCTGTACCAAAAAAAAAAAAAAAAATTTAAATATGAGTTGAGTGTTAGATTGAGTTAATTCATGTAAAACACGCCCCAAAGGGAGGTTGTTGTTGAAATTATAATTATTAATTAACGAATAAGATATATCCATATAATAGTAGCAAAATATTATACGGCTCCCAGTCCCCAGAGAATGTCCAAGTTTTGACTTTTGATTACTGTAAGTCTGTAAGTACACATTTGAAAATTTTGAGTCGTACTTAGTCACGTGTCCAGATGTTGTCTTCACAACTAAAGTGAGATAATTACTAGTTATTATTAAGGATAATAAAGTGCTTGTAGTTGTGATTGAGATTTAGAAGATGACAACAATTTTTCGGAAATAAAGATAACAATGTTTGTCAGCTATATATTGGGGCCCTTTGATAATGAGACGATTGAGGCAAAAAGATTAGCAATTCAATAAGAATAATTCTTTTACAATATTATATTTTTTTTAGCGAGTCACGGTATCTGGAGCTATGCACCGACTAATTCCTTGGTCGACCCGAGACATACACCTGACAATGGTGGGTGAATCTCCCAACAAGGGTTCTCTGCACACTACAAAAAAACTCTTACATTCCAACAGAAATTTTCCGTTGGTATTTTTTATATTTCCGTTCGAATAGCTATTCCAACGGATATTCCTACGTATAAAATTCGTTGGAAAAATGGCCGTTTGAATAGCAAATATCCAACAAAAAATCCTATGGAAATAAATTCCTACAACTATTCCAACGGAAAAATTCCGTTGGAATTACTCAACTATCCAACACTTATTCCAACATAAAATTAAATTTGTTGGAATATTCATTGGAATTTCCAACGGAAATTTTTGCCGTCGAAATTTTTCGTTGGACTTGTAGTGTTTTTTTTGTAGTGGCATCCACAAGGACACGAACCCGAGACCTTGCTTAAGCGACATCAAGCTGCTTACCACTTGAGCCAACCCCTGTTGGTTACAACATTTATAATTTAACAACTTTGATTTTAATCCAACTTAATTGTGTTTGATAGATTTTTTTGCTTAAATAAGATTAGATTAATTTAATTTAGAGGGACAAGATTGTACGACTTAGACTAGAGTAAATGACGCAACAAGCGTGTACGAAGGGAACAAGGAGAGACAAAACTCACGTTTTTATGTATAAAATCGATAAATTGATCTGCTAGGGCTCCTCGCGGCAAAATTTCATTTTTGATCTATTATATTGGCCTTTTTTCTAGGAAAGATCCAATAATTTTTGGTAGACATCAAATGTAGTACAATAAGTTGAAATATTCATCATATTCAGTCCAATTACCAATAATCAGACGGTCCAGATAATTTGCCTACGTATCATGATTAGTATTTTATACATCACTTTTCAAGCCAATTAATTTATAGGTGGCGATGACTGGAATGCCTATCCAGGAAAAAAAAATTAATTTTGGTCCATCATATTGACCATTTTCTAGAAAAGATCCAACATTTTGGCAGACATCAAACTTGGTACAATAATATGAAAAATTCATCATATTTAGTCCAATAATGAAGCGATCCATATAATTTTCCTACGGGCCATGATTGATATTTTCACGTCATTTTTTTAGCCAAATTAATTTTTAGGTGGCAATGACTGGGAGAATGCATGGACTGTGACCTTTCCAATTCCCATAGAACCAACGTAAATTGGTTACATGTGGTTTTTACAATTTATTCTGGTGGATTATAAGGGTGAAGATCGATGACTTCCACTTTTGGTGGCGGCGGATGATTTATGTCTTCCCCCTAGATCGGGTTGTCAATTGAAGCACTACGCCTGCCCTCCAAGCCGATCGCTGCAGCGTTACGATGCGTTACACTGGATAAAAACCTCGTAACACTCACAATATCTTGGGCATCCGTACCAAAGGAAAAATGCCTGAGCGCCGGTCTCCTTCTGTGTAATAAATTTGTAACTTTTTAGGGTTATGGTTGTGTCGAAAAATGTATGAACAAACTAAAATAAAAATCCAATTTCCCTGAAAGGCTAGCATTTAAACTGTATAATTAATGAGTAGTAATAAAAGTGGTATATAAACAAGTGAACAATTGGAAAAGTAAGTTTTACTTTATCCGTCCTCACTTTGATACCTTTGATTTCATCCAGAGTGGATCCACGAGCTGCCGGACAGCGAAACAATCCCCGACCAAATGCCGCATTTGACACCCTTATCTAGGAGTGGAACCGCCATCCTCTACATATTGTAAAACTTAAATCCGATACCTGGCTACTTTGTCATTTTAAACATTCCAATCTCTCAGCAGAAACCATGTCCAACGTAGGTGGGTATTGCAGACATAAACTAACTTTCTTTAATCCTTTCTCTCCTTTGTGTTCTTATTATAATCATACTAACCTTATTTATGTCACTCTGGCTTTCTACAGAAGGCATTTTTAGCTCGGCACTTGCCACACCCAAACGTGCAGAGGATCCCTCTCAACCGCTGCAATAGTCCCAGTCGGTCATCGACCTAACAAATCCCAATGCCGAGCAGCCGACCCCCAGCATCCAAGGAAAACCCCTCTCATCCTAGCCCAGATCTCAGGACCCTAAGAAAACCGAACATTGTAAGTCCTTCGCGGGCACTGTGGATACTAGCTCGACAACCACCTACTTTATTTTCATTTTTCCAGAGGGAGAAACCTCTCGCTGGAAAGACAACCAAACTCGAGCCTCTGTCACCTTATTTAACTTGGTGAAGGTAATGTCCTACATTGTTCTCCGTATCCTTTTTCTTTTCTATTTGTTGGGACCATGTCGACCTAACACCCCTGTTTTGCGCAGGCTCTAGCCAGCCTTGCCCCTATCCTCCATGAGGAGATAGAGGGAACTTTTGAACTGGAGACACTTCAGAATGAGCGTGACACTGCTAAGGCCAAGCTGGCCAGGATGAAGGAGGCATATGACCGGCAAAAGGAGGAGATCGACCAGCAAACAGCTCAACTGCGGTCAAAGAGAGAAGAGGTAGTCCTGCTCACCAACCAAAGAATTCGAGTTGGCCTCACTCTGACTTTATGTGGACCGGCGCGTGGCTGCAACCCGTGAAGATTGCGAAGCGTCCTTCCTCTCCTCCATCAAAGGAAACTTTTTCCTCGAGCACTACTCGGCCGAGCTTGTCAAGTATTACAAACATACAACCCTTTTCCTCATCAAGCTTGGCCCCGCCTACAACCAATATTGCAAATAATGCGTGCAACGTACCTTTGAACAAGCCAAAGCTCGCGGGTATACCGGGTTAGTGGATGAGGCTACTGATATAGCCATAGGTGAAATAGGGACAAGTCACAACCAACTTACTTCCCGATGGAGATGAGACCGCGTTTGCCTTTCTGCAAAAAGTACGATAGGCTCTTTTACTATGTTATTATTTAGTATCGATATTTAAATAAGTATCTTGCACCTTGTTAGGCATGATGCATCTTAGAAAGGACTCTTAGTTTATTAAAACCATAGGTTTATAGGAATGAAGCAGATTATTGAAGTTTTTATCAGATTATCGTAATTCTTCGAGAGAGTATCTCGTACTCTTCCCTATTCGTATCACGTTCTACATCCCTTCCCATGGTGGGACCCGTGCTTGACATTGACAAAACTAAAGCTGGGCTGAATGTTGAAGAGGAGGAAGGATCGCCACCAACTCCTTAGGATGTTGTTGCTCTCTTTTCTCCTTTTTTTTTTTTTTTCTATGTATGTTATAAGCGCTTCTGCTGTAACTTCGACCATTGGCCTCTTTTGAACCCATCGTTTAAATTAAACGCTATTGTCTTCTTTAATTGTTGAATTGCATGAGGTATGTGACATATTACGTCTGTTCACCTCCAGTTGTGTAACCCATGAAGCACATAACTTCCTTGCCCTAATTCGGCTGTGAGCAACAACTCATGTCGGGCTAAGAAAATTTAGGATTTTCCAAACAATGTTAACATGTATGAACAACTTGCTCATTATCTTAATCAAATAACAAATCAACATCAAGCTTCCTGAAAACGAACTTATTTGCTACCTAGCTTAGTGAGTTCGCGACAGTTTTAATAGCGGGCTGGTAACCTGAGTAGTTAACGCCAAGCTAAAAAAATGCTTGAGAATTCTCTTTATATTCCTTTTTGTAACAAAAAAAAAAAAACAAGCTTGCTGCCTTTTAACGATTATCGCCGAGCTCCATGTGCTTGAACAAGTTTTCTGCCCTAAACACTCAACGCCAAGCTCAACGAGCTTGCAAATTTCAAGACAATTTTTTTTCCCTAAACCTTCATCGTCGAGCTCAACGAGCTTGCGAATTTTTAAAATAAGCTTCTTGCCCTAAACATTCGTCGCCAAGCTCAACGGGCTTGCGTATTTTCAAAACAAGCTTTTTGCCCTAAACATTTAGCGCCGAGCTCAACGAGCTTGCGAATTTTGAATGCATCACACAAATAAAATAATCAACCGATTTCATAGAACATCAAATAAGATCTCAATTCACTGTTGGAAAAATAAAATAACATGAATACTTCAATAATACTCCTAAATCATATGCTAGGCATAATACTTCTTCAAGTATAATATATCCATAGCTGGGGTCGTCCCTCCATATCACTCAACTCATATGCTCCTACCGTTAAAACTCTTTCCACCTTGTATGGCCCTTCCCATTGGGCTCCAACTTTCCAACATGTTTTAGTGCATCTGCTTGCCTCCAAACAAGATCTCCTACCTGAAACCATTGAGACCGTATCGTCCTATCATGGGTCTCACTCATACGTTGCTTATACACCGTTGTTCTTATCCTTGCTTGATCACATAGCTCATCAACCAAATCAAGAGCTTCATGCTGAAGCTCTGCATTCTGAACTTCTTCATAAGTATTAATCCTCCCTGAGCCGAGGCTGACCTCCACTAGGACGACAGCCTCTATTGCATAGACCAAGTTGAATGGTGTTTCCCTGTCGAAGTCCTAGGCGTTGTTCGATACGACCAAAGAACTGTATTTAGCTCATCGACCCAAACTCCTGAAGATCTGTCCATCCTAGCCTTCAACCCATTTATGATCAACTTGTTTGCCACCTCAGCTTGCCCATTGGCTTGTGGATGGGCTACCGAAGCGAACTGCTGCGTGATCCCCATATCCTCACACTAGCCCACACACGTCGTTCTCTAAACTGGGCTCCGTTGCCAGATATGCGTATTCGCGGAATACCATACCTACAACAAATGTTGGCAAACAAAAATTTTATTTCCTCGATGATTTTGGCCAAAGGTTCCACCTCAATCCACTTCGAAAAATAGTCGACTTCGACTACCAAAAATTTGCATTCACCTATTTCCTGGGGCAAGGGTCCTACTTTGTCAATGCCCGATTGAGTGAAGGGCAATGACGAACTTACATGTACCATGTTTGTCTCTGGCCGATGTATGAGCGGAACGTGCCGCTGGCACCTTAGGCACAAGTTCTTGTGCCATCGCCCTCATTGTGGGCCAAAAATACCCCACATTTAATACCTTCCCTGCCAGCGACCTGGCCTTCATATGGTCGCTGCAACATCCTTCATGAACCTCCCTTAACACATATTCTCCCTATGTCTCCGAAACACACCGTAGGTGTGGCCCTACATACGACCGCCTGTATAGCACCCCATTATGCAAATAAAACCTTAGCGCCCACCAAGCGATTGAGTCTCCTAATATCTTTTCCCTCCATTGGTGCTTACAACCATTCAATTAAGGGCGACCTCTAATCCTCATGTTCTTCTACTTCTAAAATGTGATCCAGAGTACTTTCCCCGATCACGGTTTACAATCCACCATTGTCGCCGCTATCTTTGATAAAAGATACAGCTCGACCACTTTCTATTCGTGGTATCTATATGGGATCCCAAACCTTGAATCCCTTGAGCAGCGACCACACTTCAGCCACATATTTTCTCATAAGCTCATCCTTAGCATTGTACTCCCTTTTAACTTGTTTCACCACCAGCTGTGAGTCGACATGGAAAAGTACCCACCTAGCTCCCTTCTTGAGAACAAGTTGTATCCCTTGCAACAGAGCTTCGTACTCCGCTTCATTGTTCAATACTCAAAAAGTTAATTTCACCGCGAATTCTAGGTGGTCTTGCTCGAGTGTGACAACTAGAATGCCGAGTCCGACACCTCCCACTGCTGACGAACCGTTAGTGTAGACCATCCATCGCCCCTCATCTTCACCCATGGTACAATCGTGGATGAAATCTGCCGAGGCCTGAGCCTTTATTACTCACCTCGTTTCAAAGTCGACACTATACTGGCCTAGCTCAACTGCCCACTTTACCATCCTTCCTGAGGCTGAGGGACGACCTAAAATGTCTTTGAGCGGATCGTTTGTTCTTAATTTGATCTTATGTGCCAAAAAATAGGGTCATAACTTTCGAGCCGTTGAGATCAGTGGCAAAGTCACCTTTTTCACCTTCGAATATCACCGTTCGGCACCTTGCAATATAAGACTAACATAATACACAAGCTTCTACTGGCTAATCTCTTCTTTTATTAAGACCGAACTGATGGACTCCTATCCCACCGAAAGATAAACCACCAACGTGTCTCCTGCTTTCGGCTTCTCCAGAAGCGGCAGCTCGGCCAAAAATATCTTCAAACTTTCAAATGCATGTTGTGCCTGTGACGTCTACTCAAAACGGGATCCCTTCTTCTTGGCACGAAAGAACGGGAAGCTCTTCTCCGCTGCTTGGTCTATAAATCTACTCAACCCAGCTAGGCGTCCTGTAAGGACCTAGACCTCTTTTAAGTTTCTTGGCGCTTGCATTTCGATAACAGCTCGCACCTTCTCATGGTTGACTTATGTGCCTCTTTCAGTTACTAGATATCCTTGAAATTTTTCCGACCTGACCCAAAACTTGCATTTTGTCGGGTTGAGCGTCATGCCATATATCGTCGCAAGGTGTCGAAGGTTTCTCGAAGATCTGTCATGTGATCATGTGCTTTCCTACTTTTCATTAGCATGTCGTCAACGTAGACCTCCATATTCTGAATGTTTGGCCTTTAAACTATTTATCCACTAATCGTTGGTCTATAGCCCCAACATTCTTAAGCCCAAAGAGCATCCTCACGTAGCAGTAAGTACCCCTAGCTGTAACGAAACTGACCCTCTTTTGGTCTTCTTCTGCAAGGGAAAATTGATGGTACCATTGTGAGACATCCATCA
>CACSLK010015970.1:1568739-1579032 GCA_902706635.1 Striga hermonthica
CGCAAAACGTAAAAAAAAAAAAAAAAATTCAGCTAACAATGGGGTTTTTTCAATAATGACTCACTATGTGAGGGTTGTTGGGCTGGTTGGTTTGTGAGCGGTCGTATTAAAACGTCTTATTTTATTTATTGCTGTTGGCAGGTGGACAAAGGGTTATTGGAGGCGTCTTTATCATGAAGAGAGTGGACTCGTCTTTTTTTGGTAAAAAGTTTGGTGCGTCGCTCTTTCTTATTCTTTTCTATCTTTCCCTTGTTGGTATTGATCCATTCTTGTGTTGTCTTTTTAATCTTGCTGGATTATCGTAGAGCGTGGCCGTGAAGTTTTTGTTTGGATCTAAGAGGATCTCGTTATGTACAAGTTACGAATTCAATAGCAAACATAAACCTATTCGCAGCGGATCTAAAGGTTTGATGTAGAAAACTTAGGGCTTAAAATTTGCTGAATCTGTCGGATTCAGGATGACCGGGAAGCAGCACGTCAGAAGCCGGGAGCACGACGGGGTCGGGTCACGGCATCAGGCTCGTCGGACGGGCTGGTCGGGGTCGCCTGTTGGCGTCGCGGGGCTGGCCGTCGGGCTCGGATACATCACGGCGTTGTCCGGCTGGTCGGGGTCAGTGATCGCGACGCTCGGTTCGTGGTTAATCAGCTTCGATTGGTCTCCAAGATTTATGAATATATGTCTCAGTTGCCTCGGGATTTTCTATTGTATTACTCATACACCTCTTAAACTTGTACCAGTGGAGCAACAAGAATAAGATAAAGCTCGAACAAAAAACTGAGAGAGATAGATAGAGACAGAGATAGAGAGAGAGAGAGATGTGCGTGTATATTAGTATATCACGTAGGAGAATTCTGATCTCTTCTTCTCTTTTTTATGAGCCTAATGATGTATATATAGAACTACTGTAAGGATCCTTAGGAGAATAGGAATAGGGATTCTTAAGTAATGGACTAACTGTGGGCCTGACCCACTCCTCCAATTACTTAAATAATATTACGGTCCACTAACATAATATTATTGCACTCCCTTTTCCTAAACCAAATTACATTTGAAAATCCAATAATAATTACCCGATTTACCTCTCTATGTTTAAGATATAATGTTCATTAATTAATTCGATTACTGACAATCAAAATTTAATTAATATATTATTTATTTTACCGATGCTAGCGATTATTCATCACATTATTAATATGCCGAAATTTAATCAACCTGCAGGATTTAGCATAATAATCCTTCATAAACTCACTACGGGGACATCATCAAACTAACGCTCACGGTGACCGTAAATATCTTAAAACACATCATACATGCAACAATATTACTCATTACAGTAAGAATATTATAACGAACTGAACCTCATTCAACTAAATCAAAGTAATATATACTACATATGTATGTTTGTTTAATATCTCACGAGTTAAGAGAACGCAGTAATTAACCAAGCCCTAGTTCGTTTACGACGATCAGTAAGTATGAGCATCGATTATCTCGATCTCTTTCTGACCTGCTTTTCTTGTCCCTCGAATTAACCCTCTCTTTATTTGGTTCAGGCCGAGCTAACTGTTCAAACTTAGCAAATTCCTCCTCAATCTCCTCCAGGTTGATGCACTCCTTGCGCCATTTGAAACCTCATCATAGGTACAAGCAGGAAACTTAGCTAAAGAGCTTCGACAAGGACCAGCTCTGAAACTCCTTATCAAACCACTTCCTTGACCTCATCTCATGTCGACAGGATCTCAACACACGCCTGATTGTACATTTCCACATATATTGTCTTAATGACTGCCCCTCCTCTTGCTTCATGGCCATCAAAATTAGGTAATTCTTGTATGGGCAATGGCACTAGCATATTGATTCAAGAACAAGCTCAAAAAGTCCTCAAAGTCCCTAACCGACTCTAGAGAGAGAGCTAATGAAACAAATCTTGCATGCCTCCCCTCAAGGTTAACAAAAACGTCTTACCACTCACAACATCAGAATACTCGTGCCACACTGACATATTTTCAAATGACCGCACATGTCTTGACGAGTCAGTCGACCCATCATACGTCAAGCTAATTTCCCGAAAGTTATTTTGGTTGTACCGCGTTGAGGAAATCCCTCGAGAAAATTTGTCCTCGAGCTTGACCAGCTGGCCTACCATCCACTTTGGCCTGCAATTGACGAACCTGCTCCACCATCCTCTCAAAAGCTCGATTACTAAGACCACCTCCTTCTCTATTGCTTCACTCATCCATCTCGGTCTTTGGTGGCCCCATCGATTGAACCATCGTCCTCTCTTGCTGCGTCTGAGCTAGATATGGTTGTTCCTGTAATGGAACCACCATGCCTTGTGTTGTTCGAGCCTCTTGTGTCTAGCTCGAACTTGCAACATCAGTTGGGACCACCGATGAACTCCCTAAGCCCGTAGGACAAGGCATCAGGGTCAACAGGATCTAAGAAGGTCCAGAGAAGCCTAGCGGTGGGCCTTCTCCAAATGGATGAGAGTTCATCCACTCATCGTCAAAGGTATGGTCAACGTTATTTTTTGGAATTTCGTCAGCCATAACTATGGTGCTTCATATATTTTTGATGGAATTTCCCATAGATGACGCCAAAGTGGTACGCAAAAAGACCTTAGACCGGTTGTAATTGTTTTGAACTAAAGCTTTCTCGCCAGTAGAATGCCTACGAACCTACAAAAACTCTCACACTGGAGGGGTTTTCTAGTGAAGACCCTCTGATTCTTAAATCAGCACTTGTAAAAAATAAAGTGAAGAAAATACTGTATGGAATAATAGAGAATGTAATGTGATAATAGACATACCTCACTCCCTTATATAGGGAGATGATACCTTGTTACCCAAGACTGCCCGAAGAGAATGCCCTAACTTTCTGAACTGCCCAATAGTACAACCGAACTGCTTGATCTACCCGAACTGCCCAATTATTTTAAGCCACGTGGCTATATCCACATACGACTCTTAACCCCTTAAGATTATTTTTTTATCTTTCAGCCTTTCTTAATAAACTGTCTAATGGTGCGTCCAACTCGATGTCAGTTGAGGTAAAAGATCACCTGCTCTGTGGCCAAGTGTTGTCCTTTTTGGTCGATTGTACGACCAACCACGCTAGGTCGAATTTCTAGCATACCAACCAAGGGCCCTAGCTCGACCTGTCATTTCATTCTTATACCTCTGCGTGTTGTCTTTTACCTGAATACTCTAGGTCCTGTGTTGGTGGGGATCGACCACTGACGACCTTCTTACTGTCCTATTCGAACAACCGGTCCACTCGGTTAGATCAGCCGATTTATCGAGTTTATTCTACTAGGTCCGGTATCCCACATCAAATATGAAACATACGACGACATGTATTTTATCGCATTGAATTTCCTCATAATATGTATTACTATGAAAAATTTAGATGTATTTTAACGTGTCATTACAATATACAAGTACATAATGACAAATTACTCTTAAGCGTCATTTTAAATCCCATAAAAAACAGGACATTTTTTTGACGCATTGAATTTTGTCATGATATGTATTACTGTGACGAGTTTAGATGTATTGTAATGTAACATCATAATACAGAAGTACAAAATGACGAATTACTCGTAAGCGTCAGTTTAAAGCCCATAAAAAGAACGACATGTATTTTGTCACATTGAATTTCATCATAATATGTATAATTGTTACGAATTTATATGTATAGTAACATATCATCACAAGACACAAGTACATAATGATGAATTACTTGTAAGTGAAAGAAAATTAAAAAAAAAAAAAACTGAACAACAAGAAGCCAAACATGGTTGCCATCTTCATTCAATAGGGATTGGAATTTTCATAATCTTTGCACTGTTATATTGCTCGATTTTTATACTAGAGAGATAACCTAAAGTAGATCAGGATCAACTAGTACAATGATGATGATGGAAATAATCTGAGTCCTAAACATATCTAGCTAATTCATATAATATCAAGGGCTGAGAATATGCCCGTACACTACAGCTTGATATAGCCTCTGTGCTTGTTCTTGGCATAACAGATTTGGGATCATCACGTGCTGCATGATTCTCAGGTAATGGATCTCCAAGATGGGTTGCTACTATGAACATCATATTGGGCTGAACTTCATTGGGTTGTTCATGTGCATGGCCTTCATACATTTGGACTGCAGCATGGGCTTGATGTGCTGATTTCTGAATATCTTTAACAGGCCGCCTCAATTTAAGCGAGGGGAGATCACAGATTCCCAAAGAGTCTTGAAGCCGAGTGAAGAATTGCAAACTTAAAGGCTTAGTTAATAAATTTACAAGTTGATCACATGAAGGAACATGTTGCACTTCCAATTTACCTTTCTCTATCTTGTCTCGAACAAAATAAATATCAAGTTCTATGTGCTTAGTTTAAGCATGAAGCACAGGTTTAGAAGCTAAAGCTATATCGCCTAAGTTATCAACCCAAATCACTAGAGTATGTTTTATCATGCCTATTTTCATTCAAGAGGGATTGGATCCAACTAATTTTAGTTGTGTGTGAGCCAACCTTCGATATTCAGCTTCAGTGCTGGATCTAGATATGGCATTATGCTTTTTGGAACTCCAAGCTATAAGGTTTTCTCCAAAGAAGACACATAAACCAATAACAGACTTTCTATCATCTAGGTCACAAGCCCAATCAACATCAGAAAATCCTATTAGTTTCAATGTCCCATTTCTTATAATATGCAAACCATAATGCTGAGTGGCTTTCGGATACCTTAGAATTCTTTTGACACTTTTCCATTGAGTACCAAGAGGACATGAAATAAATTGATTGACCTTGTTCACAGCAAAAGATATTTCAGGTCTAGTGATGGTTAAGTAGTGTAAGACCCCTACTATGCTTCTGTAAAGTTTCTCATCTACAACAGGGTCACCATTATGTTTAGAAAGCCTTAATGAAGAAACCATTAGAGTGGGACAACCTTTGGCCTTCTTATTCTGGATTTGGTAAGCAAATCAGCAACATACTTATTGTGACAGGGATGAAGACCTTGAGCTATATGAGTAGCTTTAATGCCCAGAAAATGATGTAACATCCCTAAGTCTTTTACACGAAAGGAATTCTTCAAATCATCAATAGTGTCCTTGATCACTGCTGCATCATTCCCAATGATAACAATATCATCTACATAAATGAGTATAAAGATTTTCACATGATGTGTGTTTTTAAAAAACAAGGATGAATCAACAACTGAATTTTGGAAACAAAGCTCATAAAGTGCCTTCTTGATTTTGATAAACCAAGCCCTTGAAGCTTGCTTTAAACCATATATTGCCTTGTTCAACTTACACAAAAGAGGCAAAGTGACAGAAGTAGAAGATGACTCAAAACCAGGAGGTTGCCTCATGTATACTTTTTCTTCATGATCCAATTGCCTTATGATCCAACCAAACTTTACAACAAGAGTAAGAAGAATTCTTATAGTAGTTGGTTTCACCAAAAGATTAAAAGTTTCTTTAAAGTCAAAACTAGCTGTCTGAGAATACCCTTGAGCAACTAACCGGGCTTTATACTTGCTAATGTTGTTATCAGGGTTCCTTTTGAGTTTAGAAACCCATTTACTTCCCATTATATTGCAACCAGCTAGTGTGGCAACTAAATCCCAAGTTTTATTTTTAAGCAAGGTGTTTGTTATGTATTTGTGCTTATTTTTATATGTTTGTATGTGTGTTTGAGTCTATTCTATGTTCGTTTTAGGGTCAACAGGTCCATTTTATCGTTTTCTGTGTGTTTTTGTGTATTTCGTTTTATTTTATATTTTGGCGTACTTTCTCGTATTTTGTGGTGAAATTTTAGGATTGTTTCGAGGATGAACGAGGAGAATCGAGACGAGTGTTACAAAGTCAACTCCGAGTCAATTCGAACGAGCCATTTCAAACCGAGTGTTTCAAGCCTTAATCGAGATGGACACGTGTTGCCCACGCTCGCGGCCTCGCAGTTCAAGTCGCGCACTCGCACGCTACGCACGTCTGCGGCCGCGCGCTCGTGAAAATAGTCGCGCGCTCGAGAGTGTCGCCCCTGCCTGCGCCCGCGCGCTTGCATTCCCGCAAACCCGCATGCACCCGCGCATCTGTGTCTCGCCAATCCCCGCTCGCGACCTCGCGGAATGCCGTGCAATGTCGAGAGTGCCGCGCCTTCATGCCCGCTGCCCCAGCCCGCGACTCGTGGATAACCTGACATGCTCGAGAGTGCCATGCCTTCACGCCCCGCGCCCTGCTATCCAGCGTGTCCGCGCGCTCGTGAGAGGAGCTGCGAGCTCGCGAGTGCCCTATCTGACGTCCGCGCGTGCGAAATCTCCCTCGACGTCGAGAGTGTTGCGCCCGTGCCAACCTGTGCTGCGTGCTCATGGAATTCGTGGAGAGCTCGGGAGTGTGTTATTAAATCTGCGTGTTTTAGTGTGTGTGTTGAGTGGGAGTATAAATATTTTTCTTCCTTTCATTTTGGAGATCCAACTTTCATTTTTCACTTTTTCTTTTTGGGAAGTTAGCTTATGTTTTTTTTTCGCTCTCTAGATTAGGAGCTTATGCTATTTTCCGGGAGATTTTCCGGCGACTTTGGTTTTTTTCAAGTTTCGAGCTTTTGACTCCGTTTTTCATTGTCTACGCAATGGAAGGATGAGTATTTAGTTTTAAAGCTCTTTACTTAGTTTTTGCTCCGTTTTTACTTATAATGTTTATTAGGGTAAATTTGGATTTGATTGATGATCGTTGCAAAGTCGAGACTTGATTGCTTGCTTGAGTAGATCGAGGAGTTAATTGCTTGTTGATCTTGTTTAAGGGTTAAACCTCGATTAAGGCTTAATCACTTAGGGTTAGACGACTAGGGTTAGCAATCTAATTCTCATAGCTTATTTATTCCTTATGTCGATTGATTATCATCTCATTATGGTTATGGCATGAGACTCCGGTGATCTAGTTTGCTACTTGCTCGTGACTTGATATTGCTTTTAGTTAATTGCTCGTTTTCAAGTGCTCGTTTAGTGATAATCAACCCATTCAATCAATTTCTTAGAATGTTTAGGACTTTATTTTCTCTTTTTGTGATTTGAACAATCAACTAGTAAGTGAAGCTCCGAATAGCCTTCCCTCGAGATCGACCCGAGTCGGGTAACTCGGTTATCATTTGCCCACCAAATCTTTACTAAACAAATCAAATGGCGCCATTGCCGGAGAAGGCAAGTAGGACACCTAATTTGCTATTTGGTTGTTTGTTTTTCTCGTGTTTCTCTTGATTTATGTGCTCTTTGCTTAATTTCCGTGTTTCTCTTTATTTCTCTTGATTTTCTAGGTAAGTTTTGTTTTTGCTTGTGTTTTGATCTTGTTTCCCATTGGTACGTTCACGGGTATAGTTTTTGGTTTTGTTTATGCGAGGTAGACGAAGGCGTGCACCCGTAGTGGAGATACCATCAATCGACCTTTTCGTTGAGCTTAATATCGAAGCACCACAACTGGAACCCAAAACCGAATCAATGGCGGGACAAGGAGAGCAATTGCCACCACCACCTCCCTCGAACATGAGGTACTTTTCATGACCCATCATTGGAGGCAACACCTCGTGCCTTGTGCTGGGGGAGGCGGCCCGAAACTATGATCTCAAGACCATCCACCTAAACCAACTCCTATCATTCTATGGCCTCGCCCAAGAGGATGCTCTAAACTTCATTCGAGACTTCTATGCAACCTTCAACACATTTCCCCTCCAAGGACTAACCGAGAATCAACTCCGCATGAGGTGTTATCCTTACACATTGAAGGATCGAGCAAAGACTTGGTTCATGAGATTGCTTCCGAGCTCGCTCAATACGTGGGAAGCCGCTTACCAGAACTTCATGGGCAAGTACTATTCGCACCTAAAGACCACCGATCTCCAGACCCAAATGGCTAGCTTTAGCCAAAACATCGGTGAAACTTTTCACGAGGCTTGGGGGAGATACAAAGGTTATCAACTCCAATACCCACATCACCATTTTTGCCTCGGAGTCCTTAATCAATTCTTCTACGATGGTCTCTACCAAACACTCCAATATATGGTTGACCATGCGGCCGGAGGAGATATTGGGAGTCACACGGCCGAGGAGATCTACGAGCTTTATGAGATGTTGAGTTAGAACTCCCAAAGGAAGAGCGTTCGTAAGAGGGCCCTCATTAATAAGGCTACACAAACTACCGGGTCCTCGAACGATGCCGTTCTTGACAAGCTTGCCTCGTTGGAGGAGGAACTCAAGCAACTTCGGCTAAAGGATGCAAAATCGACCCATGTTGTTATGGCCGAGGTGTGCGGGTGTCGTGGAGATGCCGGCCATGGAGGCCACGAGTGTCCGAGTTACATGGGGCCGGCCTATGATCCAAACCACGAAGGAGTGCCCAATGATATCAATGTATCCAAGGGTACGCCCCCGGAGTCCAAAACGATCCATACTCGAACACCTACAATCCCGGGTGGCGAAACCACCCTAACTTCTCATGGAGGGACCCAAAAGCAACCTATCCACCCCAACCGGCACCACAACAAGCCTACTCCCAACCTCAAAAATTTGCACAACCGAACAACCGACCACCATTCCAACCGAGACCCGAATTCTAAAGCTACCAACCGAGGCCCGAGTTTTAAGGATATCCACAAGGGCGTGGAGGTTTCATCCCGAGGCAACCATTGCCACCTCCGCCAGAGCCCGGGAGAAATGCTAATGGAGAATCCTCGGATACCCAGATCGAAAGCTTAGAGAAGTGCCTTCAATCATTAGTCTCCACTGTCTCTACGTTGCACGACACCGTCAAAGGAGTGCCATCGATTCAAGCCTCTCTCAAATGCCCCGAGACTCAAATGGGGCAACTCGGGACTTCTATTGGTGAGATCCAAAGAAGCAAAATGAAGGACAAGCTCCCGAGCCATCCCGAGCACGTCAATGCTATTACGGTTTTGAGGAATGGTAAGAAAGTTGATAATCGTGTGGAGATGCTCGGGAAAGATAAAGTTGTTGAAGTTTTTGTTGATGAGGATGATGATGAGCCAGAGGAGAAGGTTGATGTGTCTAAGGGGAAAGATGTAGTTATTGAAGAGATTGAGAAGGGGAGTTCGAAGAAGGAAACCCGTGAGACATTGCAAAAAGAGGATGCACCCTACCGACCACCGGTTCCTTTCTCGAGCCGTTTGCAAGATACTAAGAAGGAGCGTCAATTCAATGACCTTTTCGACATGCTCTCGAAGGTGAACGTGAACCTCCCACTTCCAGACGTTATCAAAAACGTGCCGGCGTATGTTAAGTTTTTCAAGGATCTATCTTCGAAAAAGAGGAGGTTCAGAGACAACGAGAAAGTCATGATTTTCGAGGTAGCCTCAACTACTATACCTCGGAAAGAATGCAATCCGGGAGCCTTTGTCATGAAGATCACGTTTGGGAATGGGAAGGCTACGACCGGGATACTCGACTTGGGAGCCGGTATAAACCTCATGCTATATTCTATCTACAAACAATTGGGTTTGCAAGGGCTTAAGCCCACTCGGATCAGCCTACAATTGGCAGACCGTACCTTGCGGGAGCCAAAGGGCATAATTGAAGATGTGTTGGTCAAGGTGGGTTCGATTGTCGTGCCGGTGGACTTCGTTGTCCTTGATGTTGGAGATGTCCCGAATACCGGGAAGGAGCACACTATCTTGCTTGGGCGACCTTCAATGGCGACAATCAACACCATTATCGATGTCAAAGAGGGACGAGTCACTCTTTCGGCTCATGGAGAAATGGCTATTTTCACGATGAACAATACCCGGGAAGTTCCACCCAAAGTTGGCCAATGCTCGTTCATGGAGGACATCGACAATGAGGTACATCCCGATCTTCATTCTAAATTTCTAATGGCAATGGTGTTGTAGGTAAAAAGGATGTTGTGGAGTTGGGAAAGAACGTTAATGATAATCTTGAGGTGATACTTGAGGGTTAGAGCAAGAAAATTGAGGTTGGAGGAGGTAAGAGGTCCAAATCGAAAGATAAGCGTAAGTGTGATGATGTAAAATCGGGTGGGAGCCCACTTAGTTTGAAAGATAGTGTGAAATCCGGGAGTTGGAAGTTCATGAAAAATGGGGTGAGGTTTGAGAACGGTGAGTAGTTGAAGAAGAAAATCCCGGTATCTACGAGGAGTAGGTGGGCGAATGTGTTCGATGACGAGTTCGAAAGTAAGGTTGGAGGAGCTCGTCGAGCCATGCCCGGTTGACTATGAATTGACGGGAAAGTCGAGCTCACGACTTTAAACCGAGTGCTTT
>CACSLK010015970.1:1599397-1616756 GCA_902706635.1 Striga hermonthica
CGCGTCTGCGTGCTCGCGAGAGCAGCTGCGAGCTCGCGAGTACCCTATCCGACGTCCGCGCGCACGGAATCTCCCTTGACGTCGAGAGTGCTGCGCCCGTGCCAACCTGTGCTGCGTGCTCGTGGAAATCGTGGAGAGCTCCGGTGTGTGTTATTAAATCTGCGTGTTTTAGTGTGTGTGTTGAGTGGGAGTATAAATATTTTTATTCCTTTCATTTTGGAGATCCAACTTTCATTTTTCATTTTTCCTTTTTCGGAAGTTAGCTTATGTTTTATTTTGCTCTCTAGATTAGGAGCTTATGATATTTTTCGGGAGATTTTCCGACGAGTTTGGTTTTTTTAAGTTTTGAGCTTTTGACTATGTTTTTCATCGTCTACGCAATGGAAGGATGAGTATTTAGTTTTAAAGCTCTTTACTTCGGTTTTTGCTCCGTTTTTGCTTATAATGTTTATTAGGGTAAATTTGGATTTGATTGATGATGGTTGCAAATTCGAGACTTGATTGCTTGCTTGAGTAGATAGAGGAGTTAATTGCTTGTTGATCTTGTTTAAGGGTTAAAACCAGATTAGGGCTTAATCACTTAGGGTTAGACGACTAGGGTTAGCAATCTAATTCTCATAGCTCGTTTATTCCTTATGTCGATTGATTTTCATCTCGTTATGGTTATGGCATGAGACTTTGGTGATCTAGTTTGCTACTTGCTCGTGATTTGATATTGCTTTTAGTTAATTGCTCATTTTCAAGTGCTCGTTTAGTGATAATCAACCCATCCAATCAATTGCTTAGAATTTTTAGTACTTTATTTTCTCTGTTTTGTGATTTGAACAATCAGCTAGTAAGTGAAGCTCCGAATAGCCTTCTCTCGAGATCGACCCGAGTTGGGTAACTCGGTTATCCTTTGCCCACCAAATCTTTACTAAACACAAAGTTGAAAACTCTTTCTTCATGGCTGCATACCAGTGAGGATCTTTAAAAGCTACATCAAGAAACTATGGTTCCTGTAGTTGAACTGTTGAACTGTAAACTTTAGATTTGAAGATTCCCCTTTTTGACCTGGTAACCATAGGATGAAAAGATTGATTAGTAGCACCAGTATTATGCACCTGATTATTATGTTGGTGAAATCTATCATCCAGTAAAGGCAGCTCAACAAATAAGGGAATGGTAGAATTTGAATGAGTGTTTTTAGAGTTGGCAGGAGACAAACTGAGAGATCTATAAGTGGATGAGTAAATGGATTATGGTGAATGTTGATGAAGATTTGGAGGTTGAATTGGTGTTGCATGATAGCTGTGTAAAAAATCAATAACACAAGAAGCAACATTTGAGTTTGAATTTGGTGGACAAGTGTAATCACTGGATGGAGGTTGAAGTTTCTGTTTGTAAGGAAAAATATTTTCATCGGAAATGATATCTCTGGTGATAATGAGTTTACCAGTGAGTAAGAGAACTTTATAGCCCTTATGTTGAGGACTATAACCAACAAGGTACCATGAGTGGATCTGGATTCAAGTTTATGTTTGTTGTATGGCCTTATGAGAGGATAACACAAACAACCAAAGGCTTTGAGCATATGTAAGTCTGGTTTATGACAATAAAGAGTTTTCAAAGGTGATTTGTGGTTAAGAAGTTTGGTAGGAACTCTCTTTATCAGATAACAGAATATGATAAAAGCATCATCCCAGAAAACCATAGTAAAGAGGACTGAGCAAGCAAGGATAATCCCATTTCAACTACATGCTTATGTTTTCTCTCAGCTAAACCATTTTGCTGAGGGGTGTGAGGACAAGAGAGTTTATGTTGTATCCCGCTGTCAAAAAAGAGTTTGCTTAGGGATCTAAATTCCCCACCCCAGTCAGTTTGAACAGATTTAATTCTTCTACCGAGTTGATTTTTAGCAAGTTTTTTAAAATGAAGAAAGGCATTGTAAGTATCAAATTTATTTTTGAGGAGATAAAGCCAAGTAAACCTGTTGTACTGATCAATAAAAGTGACATAATATAAGTAGCCATTCCTGTATTTAACAGGAGAGGAGCCCCACAAATCTTAGTGAACAAGTTCAAGAGGTGAAGTGTATAAGGTTTCGGAGTGAGTGTAAGGTAATCTATGAGCTTTAGCCAAGAAACAAGAACAAATAGGATCATTCATTTCATTTTGTTCAAAAGGAACATCATAATCTTTGTAGAATCTTATTACAACATCATAGGATGAATGTCCTAGTCTTTGTGCCATAAATCAAGGCTTCATTTCTTAGAATGAGAAGAAACTGAAACTGGATGGGTGCTAGGTTGAGTGATGTCTAAGTGAGCTAAGACTGAATGAGACTGATGATCTTTGTGACTAGAGAGGTTGAATTGGTAAAGGCAAGCTTTAAGAGTTCCCTTGAGAAGAATTTGGTGAGTAACTTGATCCTTAACAACACAAGAGTCAGGATGAAACTCAAAGTATACATTGTTATCAGTGGCAAATTCAGAAACACTGAGAAGATTCTTGGTAATAGAAATAACATGAAGTATCTTATTCAGTTTAAAGATTTTAGAAGAGTACGGTGATTGAGCTGAGCTGTACCAATATGAAAGATAGACTCACCAACTCAAACATCCATATGAAGCATGTTTGTTGATAATCTGCCACAGTTGAGAGATTGCACAAATCATTAGAGTTGTGGTTAGTTGTTCTTGAATCCGGGTACCATAAGGACTCCATGTTGCTTTCTAAGGAAACACTTGGTGAAGGTGGTGGTAGCTGAGCCAAATGGAGAGCTGAATTTCTAGTGGAACTGTTGCCTTGATTTTGAGTAAGTGAGTTGCTTTGCTGATTGGCAGGCACAAAATTGGAGTCATACCTATACCAGCATCTATCACCAGTGTGTCCTGTGATCCAACACACTTTGCAAACTGCTCTTTCTCCTTAAAATCGGGCTCTTTTGCCTCTATATCCTCCTCTAGACCGGCCTCTTCCTCTAAAACCACATCTACCTCTTCTTTGGTTGTTTGTGTTGTTCCAATTTTCTCTGCCTTTGAGTAACAATGTTGAGAGAAGTTGGGAACCATCAGAGTTTACATTACCACCATTGTTACGGGTGGTTGAAGCACCAAGCCTAGATTCATAGCTGAGAAGAAGAGCTTGAATATCCATCACAGACCAAGTATCAATTCCTGAAGTGTCAATGATCATTACATGGTCATATTCACTGCCCAAAGTTGAAATAATGTGCAAATTTTGATCTTTTTAAGACACCTTGGCTCCTACAGATGTTAGCATGTCAAAGCAGCCCTTTATCTTGTTGAGGAACTCCCTCATGTTTAGACTTCCTTTATTCATGGTTTGAAGTTGCAGTTTGAACTGCATCTATAACATGACGACCCTCTGATAGAGATGATAGAAGCCATGAAGCAAGAACATGATCTTGCTTCTATAGGTGGTAAACTAAGGGTTGAGGATTGGTGTATCCTGTTGCTGTATGAACTGAGGTGGCTCTTTCTCTCCAAAGGAGACAATGCTCAAGGCCATAACCTCGAATAGTAATGAGGTCTTGCTGTTTCCAAATAAGATAGTTATTTTCTTCATGTTTGGTGGTCAACAACTGATTTTGAGGATAGATGACTTAAAGAGAAAGAGAGGGGGTTGGGGTTGTTCCCCCAAAGCTAGACATGGCCGAGCTTTAGTCTGACATTCAAAGAAAAGAATAATGAAGAAGATAAAGGGGTAATCAGCAGCAGAAAAAGCCTGCTCTGATACCATGAAAAAAAAAATTAAAAGAAGCTTGGACAACAAGATGCCAAACATGGCTGCCATCTTCATTCAATAGGGTTTGGAATTTTTCATAATATGTGTGCTGTTACATTACTCGATTTTTATACAGAGAGAACCTAAAATGGATAAGCATAAACTAGTACAATTGTAGCGGCCCACTTTGATTTTAAAAAAATTCCGGGCTATCCAAAAAATCAAGATAACAATTTCGAAATTCATTTTCTGAAATAAAACATTTACGTGGGCATTATCAAAGTTCAAGTCACATCTGAACTCATGGGGATTCATGACCCGATTTTCACATGGTTTTCATTAACCCAAAGCACAACATTTCACATGATATCCAGCTTAACACAATAGCATGAATAATCGAAAACGACATGATATCCAAATAAACACATAATCATGAATATCCAAACCAACCTGTTTCAAAATGAACCTAACATTTTCAAAGCACGAGTTTGAAATCAACATAACATATCTGAAAACCAACTTCAGGTTCATAAAGACCAACATGATCAAATATCAAAAGCGAAAACAAATAACATGAAACAATGACCAGCCACTCATCCTCTACTCGTCATTATTACCACCTGCTCAATCTGAAAAGGGGTGGGGGAGGGGGGTGGACATGGGGGTGAGCACATACCACTTTGATCACCACTATGCACATAAACAATATATATAATGTAAAGAGGGTATGGTCGCAGCATGAACTTAAATCAATAGATCATGTCACATCTCTTATTGAACACACCATTTCACATTACTCATGTGCACACATCTATCACTAGCCGCGGGAAGGGGATTCATTACCCTAATAGCGGGAGTACATGCCACGCTACGGACACGGCCTTTCATAGGGCTTACGTGTTAGTGTTATATACTAAAAGCTTGGTTTTGGATGATATTACACTTTTACCCTTTACGAATGAGAAACATGTTAGATTAAACAAGTTCTACGTTCTGTTGTTTTACATTAGATAGACATGCGACACGTCGAAAACTCGCGGGTTACGCCCTTTTTGCGGGATAGGCGACGGAATCACGGGCTACGATATGCAGAATTCACGGGGTAATGACATTTCGCGGGCGGCGGAATGAGACTCGCAGGCGCGAATTCCTGGAACTAAAATGCTGGCTTGGAATTTTTGTCCCAGCTATTGTTTGTTATGTTTTTGTGTATTTTTCATGCATTTTTATTTGCTTGAGTCGATCCTTTTTAGGTTCGGTTTGTGTGTCCCGGTCCATGTTTGTTCGTTTTTAGTAGCTTTTCTTTTTTGAGTCGTTTTCGTATATTTTTCTATCTTCCTTGTGCGTTTTGGTGTTTTGTAGGCTCGGAGGGAAGAAGTAGTCATCTCGTGATGCGCCGTCTCGAATGCGTATTTATGGGGTTTGCCAGTGAATTCGGCGTGTTGATTAAGAGAATCAAATTTTCAAGGTGTTCGGAGAAGTGTGCGACGAGTTGGAGCTTTAAAAGTCAAGCTAAGGCCGGATTAGAGCCCTCGAAAATGCTGCTCTATCCCACGAAAATGGTGTACCCCGGGAGTCCATGCTAACCTGCAAATTCCTTATGCTATCCTGCGAGTTTTCATCCTCTATCCTGCGAATCTCACCTATCCTGCGAGTTCCACCTAGCTAGCGAAATCAACCTGCGAAAATCAAAGACCTACCCTGCGAGTTTGACCTATCCTGCGAGTTTTCATCATTTAATGTATGTGTTTTAGTGTATGTTTGTGTTGTAGTTATAAATAGACATTGTGCTTTGTAATTTGGGACATCAACCCTCATTTCTCAACATTTAAGTTGAGAAATCCTCTCCATTTTCTCTATTTTCTTTTTATGCTTTGGTTAGGAGCTTTATTACTCTAATTTTTCGGCAAGGTTCCGGTGACATCATTTTATTTCAAGATTCGAACTTTTCCATCTAGTGTTCTTCACGCATGCATTAAGAGAGTGGGTAATTATCTTTAATCCTCATTACTTCGATTTTGCCCGGTTTTGCTTATGATGTGTTTCAAGGTTAATGTGGTTTTGCTTGTTGAATGGAGGAAAGTTCGATTTTTGTTGCTCGTCGTGATGTGTTAGTGATTAGTTCATGCTTATCTTGTGTGAAGGGCACGACTTGGTTTTAAACGTAGACATTAGTTAGAAAGCTCGATTTAATCACCTAGGATCACATGGCTACTATGATGTTGCTTGGTTCGTCGAGTCTATTCGAGTGATAGAGACTCCGGTTGACCTATAGTTTACATCTGCATCATTTGCTTTCATTTGCTCTAGATTGTTAGTTTATTTTTATGTGAAATCAATCCCCATCAAGCGAGTAGAATGTGTAGGACCTTGTTTTCGGTTATGTGACTTTGACGACTAGGTAGTAAACGAAGCTCCGAACAACCTTCCTTGGAGAATGACCCGAGTCGGGTAGCTCGGTTACCACATGCCCAAAAATACTACAAACAAAATGGCGTCGTTGGCGGGGAAGGCGAGTAGGACGCCAAGTTTACTATGTAGTTGTCGTTTGTTTTCGTGTTTCTCTTGCTTTTTGTGGATTTTGCTTGTTTTCGCGTGTTTTTCTTGATTATTGCCTTGTTTTTCGTTTCTCTTGTTATTTGCTATGTGTGATCGTGTAAATATCGTTTCATTTTTGTTTGTTTTTGTGTCTTTCATCTCTTTCACCTCGTGTGCCTTTGGGTTGTTTTGTTGTTCTTGTGCGAGGTATTTTGCTTGAGGAGCTTCGATGGATCCGTATGGCTATTTTTATGCAGGTAGCTCGTCTTGTGGACACCCCGACAACTACTATGAGGAGATGTACCCGTATGGAAGGCCGTCCTATCTGTATTCAAGCCATTCTTACCCGACATCTCATGGCGAATTTGGTTATTACTCTCCGGGTCACGACGAGACGCCTCACTACTATCCACCTCCTCCCGTTAATTATGAAGAGACACCTCCACCCGAGCCGACTCGAGAAGCTCTCGAGTCAATCTTGGCGAGATTATGGAGCACTTAGAGGAGTGCAATCGATCCTTTCGCGCTTCAATGGCTCCCATATCCGAGAAAGAAGAAACCGAGTCCTATGCTCCACCCTCTCCATCATTTGAGCACCAATCGGTTGGCCAACCTTGTACGTTGAGTTCCGAAGCTTCAATTCCAACAATGGTTGAGCCTACCGAGCGTCATTGAGAGATTTTGGCGAGCACTCAAGAGGCACTTACGAGCCTTATGTCGATCATTGAGGAGTTTCATAGTTGGAAGAGCATCCCCATTCCATCCCTTCTTCAAATTACACTCACGAAGTTCGAATCTACCGTGGTCTCTTTCATTGATTTGGACGCATCTCACATTCCGCTTGGTAGATATTGTTCTCTATCGGCGAGGGTTATTCGAGAGAGCACTCGGTAAGAAAGCGAATTTCGAGTTATGGTGGATCGGTTTGCCTCCTTGAAAGCGATGGGCCTCACTCTCGTATACGACGGAAGACAACCTCTCGACACGAGTGAGGACATCGACAATTTGCTTGTTAAGGAAATATCCTCTTTCGATGATTCGACCGTGCCACCCACTCTAGGTACGCCAACACTTTCTCCTGGTGATTGTGCTTTTAGTTCGAATTCTATTGTTGAGAGTGAGCATGTAGAATCGGGTGTTGATATGGTTTATGGTATGGGAGAGAATTCATTTGAGGATTCGATTGTACCTAACGATATTGATAGTGCTCGGGAGGATGATATTGAGGAGGAGGATATGAAAGTTGATGATTCTTTGGATGTTGTTGAGGAGTCCGAGCTATTATGTGATGTCGTTGTCCCGAGGTGTGCGTTGATTGATGAGTCGACTTGTGATGTTGAGTATGAGGTGGTTCCTGTGTCATTTGGGTCATTGTTTCGTATTGTTGAGGACCGTGACCATTTGGAGAAGTTTAGTGTGCCTACGCCCGTACTCCCGATGCTTGAGCTTGATGAGTACATGTTCGAGATAATGCAAATGATGCCCGGGCTGGATTCGACGTGCTCTACGGATATTTTTATATTTTCGGAGGTCGAGCATGGGACCTCGGTTCGTAAAAATTCATTTCTTCTCTTGGTGGTTGTTGATATCCGTGCTTGGTTTCACAAGAATTCGGCCACGAGAGTTTATTTGGCCCGCCTTTGTTCGGTGCTACCGGTTCGTCTACTCTTGAAAAATACAAAGGCGTGGCATGATCGACATTTTTTTCTTGGATCCCAGTTGATTTTCGTTGGGAACGTCGAGCTCAAGACGTAAAATGAGCGCTTCGTGAGAGGCAACACACGGTTTTAGCTTTTTCTCATTTTGTTTGTGCTTTTTATTGGAAATAAATAGCCTCGCAAATCACACGACACACGGTATTTTTGGAGAAGGAAACGGGACTCAGAGCCGAGCTTTTGTTGAAATTTAGGTTGGATATGGCGAAGTGTTGAAAATTTGGGCTAAGTATGGAAATTTGTGAGAAGAGCTCGTGCCGACCTGCTCGGCAATACCGACTTGTTAGAGTCGAGCCAAAAAAAAGGGCCCGAGAATCGAGCAAAGATTTTGCTCGAAAGTTGATTTGAAAATTGGGGTCGAAAATGAGCCAAATCGAGTGTTATGGTGTTCATATGTCAAGTTGAGATTTTTGAGTGAAAATTATCAAAATATGCCTAAGTGTTGAAATTTCAGAAATTAGAGGGCTCGAAATTCGAATTCGCTAGCTGATGGGTCTCTTCTCAGATCTGGAGTGAATCAATGGAAACAAGCTCAGATCTGAAATGAACCGATGGGAATGAGGTCAGATCTTCCTCGATCTCCTTCAAACCGTTGCTGAACCACGAGAACACCTGCAAAAACTCAACGCCGGAGGGGTTTCCGGCGTAGAGCCTCCGACGCTCAAGTCAGTATGTGAAAGAGATGAAGAGATCTGCTTTGAGAGAGCCGCAGCAGTAATGGGGGAGAGTATAGAATGAATGCGAGTTAGGGTTTTGGAGTTACCTCAGCTCCTGTATATAGGAACAAAACATTTACCTGGAGTTCCCAAAATGCCCCGGCCGACTTACTAGAAATGTCCAAAATACCCTGGTCGGTTCGCATTCCGTCCATTTCCTAGTCAGCATCTAGATTCCTTCTTATCTTAATAGCTTCCTTATGATATATTGAATTACACCGGAGTCGTCGGGGATCTATGAGCTTCGAGATGCCCTGAGTCGAATCGGGATATCAACTCGAGTCGATTGAGTCATCTCCAATCGTTAATAGACCCTGATGCACCTGTCCATCTTTCCGGAGGGAGTCGACTTCTGCTAATTGACTTTGTGGAAGTCGACTGAGAGAGACGCCTGAGCCCTGACAGACCAGAGACATTATAAGTAGTCCGTAGAAAGAGTCGACTTCAGATAATTTTACTCGATAATGCCTGAACCGTTATACGACAGTATGGCTATATCACTAGCTATGACATTTTCGCTAGGTCCTATTTTTGGACAGACATTAAAATTCGAGGGCTCGAATTCCAGATTCGCTAGTTTGGCAAAATTCGCAAGATAGAACACCTGGACAGAGATGAAAATTCGAGGGCTCGAAAATGAAGTTTGCAAGATACTATTTTCGCATGATATAAAAAGCAAAGTCAACAATTAGTCAAACCCTAATCCCAAACAATTCTCCCTCAGCTCTCTCTCTCTCTCTCTCTCTCTCTCTCTCTCTCTCTCTCTCTCTCTCTCTCTCTCTCTCTCTCTCTCTCTCTCTCTCCGTAGATGTGCAGCTCAACCCTTCTCTCTCAACTCACTCGTCCGCCATCTCCGATTTCTATCTCCGACGACTGGTGACAGAACTTCCATGCTGCACATCTGACAACCTCATGCTTTCCCCTCTTACCCGACGTGGCGACTTCACAAGGTGCTCACGGTGAGCCTCTCTGCACCTCCCTTCCGCCGGCGGCCAGCAACTCCAACACGCAGCGACCACGCTTCCGGCACCTGCACCTGACGGCGACCAATCCTCCGGTGTCCAGCGACCCTAGTCTGACTGACGACCCTCACTCCACGGTGACTGAGCTCTGACCGTGATACCCAAAGCACCTCACCGCGCGCAGAGACTCCGACCTCTCTCCGGCGAGCGACGACGCGGACTCTGAGTTTCTCCTAACGTCCGTGTGCGCGACCTTCGACTGCCCTCGACTCAAATTTCTGACAACCTCAAGCACACGACTCCCAATCGCAGCGGCAAGCTCTCAGGCCCGTTCACGGCAATTTGTGAGTTCTGACGGTGACCTCAAGGCTTTAAAATCCAGAGACCACCAAGCCAAGCCGGATTTCCAGCAACCGAGCTCCGTTAGGGCTTTATCTCTGTCCACCTCGGCTAGTCCCAACCGCGTGCACGAGCTCCTGGCCACCTCGGCCCCGAACTCCCTCGAGCTCGGCTGCGAGCTCGACTTCGACAACTTAATGACCCTCTACTTCGGTTCTTCTATTCTTTTCTGGTGATTTTAAATTATCTCTTTTCGGCTCTTTCAATCGGCAAGGTATATTGGCTAAACTCCGACTTGTTCGTTTCAATTAAAGTTGTTTTGAGTTGGAGATTTGTGTGTCCATTGAATTGGAGGAGTTGTTTGGAGATTGAGAATCATTGATTGATTATTGAATTGGGGAATTGCATTGGAATTTGGTAATATATTGTCGGGTGTGCATTGGATATTATTGTTGTGTGGAGACACGTCTTGCCGGACGTGTTGGGACTCTTTTGTAGGAAATTATTGGATAAGCAACCGACTACCAAGAGTTCACCTCCGACCATTGCCGAGGGCCCAAGCTCATTTCTTCCATTCCACCGTACGGGACGCCAATGGATACACGATGATTATTCACCGTGTTGAGTACGCACTTCCTTTTTTTTATTTTCTCTTTCTCTTTGTTTCTTTTTTATGTGTCTTTGTGTTTATGTGTTTATGTGTTCATTTTCTTTCGTTTCGTTTTCTGAGATTTTATGTTCACCGCATGAGCTTATGTGATTTGTTTTTCCTTCCTTATACTTTGTTGGTTAAGCAATGAGGTCAGTGCTTTGTTTGAAGTGTGGGAGAGAGTTTTTTTTTTTATTATTATGCATGCTTAGGTGGTGATTGCTTTGTCTTAGGTGTTTATCTTTTTGTTTTAAGTGTCTTGGACTGGTTTTGTGTGTTAGTCATATGTGTTTTTGTTGATTCCCCTCGTGAAGTTCGATGCTTGGTAAATTTGTTAACTTTTATTGGATAAATTGTTTATGTCGTTTTGAACTATCTTGTTTAATGCCTTGTGATGATTCGAATTCCGACAATTCTAAGTAATTGAAGATTCGTGAATGTGGAACACATGATTTAGAATTATGTCTTGATTTGTCCTTTGCAATGCCCGATTGGTCTATACTTTGAATTTGCGTGCTTTGAGGTCTCTTGTTTTTAGCATACATGTATTCTCATTTTGTACACTCCGTGACATTTTGTTTTGATCATATGTTGGATGAATTTCATGTTGTTGTATGGAATTGTTACCCTCACGAAAAAAAAAATGAAATCAAAAGTGAGTTTCGTGGGGTCGTACGGATTACACTCCTCTTTTTTTTATTCATTCCGGTGAATTATAATAATGAGTGCGGGAAACCGGTCTAGAAAACTCGAGGTGAAACCTCGAGATTAAACCTAGACAATATTGTCCGGAAATCCTCGTTCGGAAAAAGGTAACTCACGAAAAAATATATTGGAGTTCGTGGGAGCTTGAAGGATTAAAATCCACTTGAACCGGTTCGTCTATTATAGATAGACCGGGACAACGAGTACGGGAAACCGACTTAGGAGGCTCGAGAAAAACCCTCGAGATTATACCTAAGTAATAATCGTTCGGATAACTCTTATTTGGAAAAATTGACTCTCATTACAAAAAAAAAAAAAAGATGAATAAGAGAGGGAAACATTCATTTGTGCCTTGGATATTCTTGATATGTGATTAGGCTCTTTTGGTCCCATGTGTTTATGATTTGTTATTTGTTGGGATATCGGTGCGTGTGTGTTCTCGAGTAGATTTGTAAAAGTATGCTTGTGATGAGTCGACTATGTGTGGTGGAGCATTGGACGGTTTTGTTTTGTATGATTCTAGTTTGCTGAGGAACGCATGATCTAATTTGATGTTACGAAGTATTGGGGCAAGATGAGCTAGGCATGGCTTGATGAGTGATGAACAAATAAATGAATTTTGTTGTTATGCGATTGTTAACAACGATCTGATGATAGATTTACTTGATGATTATTAGTGATTTGCACGTAAAGTATGTATGAAATACTCAACAATGGCCCCGGTCCGAGGTGAACCGAGGTGAAAAGCTTCAGTGAGCTGTTTCGTGTTTCATCATAAAAAAGTTTTTTTCGGGAATCGAATCCCGTACAAGTATCATGAGTTTTCTATTTATAGTAACGTTTTGAGATACATATCGGGATTTGTGCGATGTTTTTTATATAAAGCTACTTTTTGGTGGGCAGCAGCGTCAGTGGATCCCACTTGGTCTCGTGATTTGCGAAGGAGGCACGTAGGTGCCTTGTCATCAGCTTAGGAGGTGATGACCTCGGTTCATATCGACTTCGGTTCTGGAAAGACCTCGGTTGTGAGGATCAGCTTGTTTTTCTATAGCTTTGGTCGGTTTGATATGTGGACCGAGATGACTGTTGGTCACGTGATTATCAGTAATAACACAGTTCGAGGCTAATAACCTTGATTTACCGAATCGGATGATAACAGAGAGGCCCTCAGTATTGGCGGGCATACGAAGTGGTGGCCATCGATACTGCAAAAGGGACCGATATTCCGAATCGGTAATAAACTCTTAATGTGGAAGCGCCTGTTCGGATATGCTTGTGTATACGAAGTGACGAAGTGACCGAAGTGGAATATATAATCCGGGGTGACGAACATTTTCCGAAGTGAGGACACTTGGTGAAATTGCGACAAATTGCTGGTAGAAAAAACCTGAAAAGACGCAACGGTCGACGATTTAATGCGCAGTGTGAAGGGTCGCGCCGTAATGGTCTTAAATGAAATAACGATTACTTTAATAGGGTGCCACGTGTACAGTAGGTTCTTGTCAGATGAAGGGATGGCACCGCTTGGAATTAGGGGTCGCGTCGGTTGCACGCGCCCGTAATTAAGGTCTCCAACGGTCAGAAATTGGAGATTATAAATAGGGCGTCGAGATTTTTAATCGAACTTTCTTCACTTTTGCATTCATCTTCAAATTCTTACGTATTGCTATCGACATTCTTCTTCAAATTTGCGATTTGTTCTTGGTGCGCGAGTGTCTATTCGTTCATCTCTGAATAAGCTTCATTGTCGATTTTATTTCATTTCCTTGTTCTATATATTTTCGTTCGATGGCGTCGAAAGGAAAGGGTAAGGCGGTTACGAGTTCTTCTAGTACGGATTCGGTTCCATTGGAGGTGTACCATGACTCGGAGTTGGTGGAATTAGCTTTCGAGTATTATCGGTGGGATTCGATGTTAGTGAGGCACTTAGATATTAAGCCGAACGATGAGGACGACGACTGTGTGGTCGGGGAAAATGCGGCTGATGTCGAGGAACCTCATTGGAGGAGACCAGTGAGGCGGTGGCCTGACCCGGCAGTCGATTTCGAAGGTGAGCCGAGTATTTTGACCGACGCCAATGTGGTGATGCTTCGAGAACAAGTTCGGATTCCACCCTCGGTGAAGATTTTTGCGCCTTACCCCGGGGAGAGAATAACTAGTCCTTCTCCGGGTTGTGTCGGCATATTTGCTGAGAGTTTAAGGTCGGGATTGCGGTTCCCGTTGCCGAGTTTGATTACGGAATACCTCCGGAGTTGGGGGTTACCGCTATGCCAAATAACACCGAATAGCTGGAAGAAAATTATTGGACTAATGGTGTTATTACATGAGAGAGGTGGGGGTTTGCCGTCGTGTGATGAAATGAGAAGTATTTTCGCCTTTAAAAAGAGCCCAAAGAGGAGAGTAGCAGAGTCTTCGTGTTGTTTCTTGGCCGGAGCAAAACCGCAGTATGGTCTCCAGGTCAGTGAGATAATAACCGACATCCCCGAAACTCTCCATGGTTTTCAGGAAGAGTGGTTGTGGATCGGGGGAGAATGGCAATCTGAGAGCTTTTTCCATGAACCTCGGATTGATGGGATGACAATCCAATGTAAATTCATACCGGTGCAAGTGAGTTTATTTTGTCCTTTATTCCTTATATGTTTCTCTGATATCGGTTTTGTTCTGTGCACTAACAGGTTGGAACTTTTACCCTTTGTAGAGAAAGAGACGAAGCAAAAGGAGCCGAAACTTAGTCCGGAATTCGGCGGGAAGTTACTTGTGCTCGCTAGCTTGGACAAAGATATTCGGGACTATAAAAAGCTTGTGGTAGACCCGAAGTTTGAAGCTGCTGGTCTATCTCCCGGAGTCTCTACTTCAAAATTTGACCCCGGTAAGGGAACTTCGGTATCCGGTAGCATTACCAATACTTTAATACGCGTGAAATAACTATTGGTGACTTTGCTTGTCTTATGTCTTGGTGCAGTATACTATCCGCTACTCGGATTTTTAGGTTACGGACTGTGAAAGAGGCCAAAGACTTCAGACATAAGTATCTGAATAAAGATCTGCAATCAAAATTTGGCAAGAGCCGAGATCTGTGATTGACCAACGTCATGAGGAGAGACTTAGTTCGTGCCTTGGTGAAGAGGACTGCTGGCCAGAAAACCATTGGTAAGAGTGCGACGTCTGCGGCGGTCCCAGAAAGTCCAAAGTTTCAGCAAGAAGTTGCACCTACCGAGGTGCCGCCTGTTGTTAATGCTGCTGTAATTAATCAAGCTGGGCCCGAGCCAAATGTGTTGGGAACCGAGTTGGCCGTGGCTGAGCTGACGCACTCCGAGGTGCCGAGAGAAGAGCTGGAGAAACAATCATCCCCTCCGAAGTCTGTGGAGTTCAATCAACCGGAGAACAGAAAGAAGAGGAAATTGGTAAAGATGTCCGATGCAAGAGCTTCTTCCAGAGTGGAGAAGAGATGAAAAAAGAAGCACGACTCCGGTCGTAGAGCTGTAGAGAAGGGGTGTTGATGAATCTCCCTTGTTCGAGAAGTCGTTCTTATCCATTGATGACGAGAGAGCTGCCAATGTTAAGGTGCCAGAGGGTGTGGTGGAAGAGTGGTTCACCACTTTTCAATCTGTTAAATCTCCTCACATGTCTTCGAGGATCGATATGCCAGAGAACGCGAAGAGCGCTGCGCGTGTGCCTTTGATGGTGTGGGACCCCAAATCCAAAGTGGGGGTCTCTTCTTTGTCTAGTGTGGACAAGTTAAGTTATGCTAAGGCGTATTTGGGTCGAGCCTTAGTTATCTTGGTTGCAGTTGAGGACGACCATGGCCGAATTGCTGCCCAATTGGAGGGGAAAAACAGACCGTGGTCGAACGAGATGCGATGATTGCATCTTTGAAGGATGAGACGGCTAAAGCTGAGGCCGAGTTGAAAGAAAAAGTTTCCGAACAAACTGCTCAATTGGAGGTGGCACAAGCCGAGATCTCGACATTGTCCGAGGAGAAGAAGGCCTTTCAAATTGAAGTGGCCGAACTTAAAGAGCGCCTCGTTTTCGCCGAACAGCATTCTAAGGCTTTGGAAGCCAGGGCCGAGGAGGTGGAAGGTAAGCTGTTGAAAGAGAAGACTGAGCATGACGCAACTCGTAAAGAGTGTACCGAGGTCCGCGAACTTATGGGCCGGTAGCGGGATGCCCATCAATCCGAGATGGCGAAGCTTGAGAAAGAGAAATCTTCTTATGGCGAGACCATGTATAAGATCGGCTTCCAGGTTGGGAAGGAGTCAGTTCCTGAGGTTGTAGCTACCCAGGTCGGTGAAGATGTCGAGGTAGAGGTCGCAGACACCGACATGAATGATGAGGTCGTTGGACCCGACCTTGAGATAGAGATGAACACTTGCCTTAACCTCCGTTGGGTGATAGAGCGGTATACTGTTGGCTACTATGATATTGACGAGTTGCGCTTCTTCCTATTCCACAAGCTCCAAAAATATGGTTTTGACATGGAGGTCAAAAGCATGCACGTGGAAGCCGATGAGGATGAGCGGGAGTTCTACGTGTGGATGCTCCGCCGAGCTGAGGAGATGGCTGCGAACCCCGACTTGACCCCACTTTCCGAAGCAAGGGCAGCTCTCCTCCAACGTGCTTATGTCAATATGATTCTGGAAGGAGAGAAGGAGAAAAGGAAGGAGCTGGCCGATATCTATGTCACGACACTCGCCGATGTGGAAGTGGAGCAGAACTTTGAGGACATGACCCCGGAGCAAATCCGAAGCAAAGTCGAGGCTTATATAGAGGAGAAAGCCAAGTCGACAGACATGGAGGTCGAGGTTATTAAAGTTATCACGCCGGCTGAGGGCAAATCTGACGAAGTGAGGGACCCGCGTGATGAGCTTGTCCTGGTGTCGGATGCGGCCATTGATGATGCTGCCAAGGCAAAAGAGATAGCGGTGTTGGAGCGGCTTCAGAAACAGATGTCCACCAAGAAGGAAGTTGGAGAGGGCAGCGGCGTTGGCCGAGATGACGGGAATAAGGATGATAATGCTTGAAACTGTTTAAATATTAGTACTTTTATAAGCTTTATTATTTTGAAGAATAAAGCCGGGGTGTCAGCATGTTGACATCCTTAGTAGGAAATATGTAATCGTGAATTTTCTCGACTTTATAATATAGATCAAGAAAGTTTGTCGAATTTTGACTTTTGTTCGTGTTTGTTGTGCAAAATTCAGCGATTTTCAGACCAAGTATAATGAACTCGGTACGAACATAAGACTGGCATGTTAAATTCCAAGTTCCACATTGATCTTCTTTAATGAGTTCGGCTAATAGTGTAAGTCGGTATGCAAACTTACTAAGAATTTGCAGAACTTAACACATTATTTGTCGTTCATAAAACAATCTGGGTTCACCGAACTTCGTCAGAGTCCGATTATGAAGTGGCCCCAACCGAGTTGTCGATGTTGTATTCAGTTGTTAGCGGGACCCGTCAAATCATGTTTGCTGAAGTGACGTGGACGAGCTTCAACCCCAACCAAACCATGCGTGGGATTTGGATATATTACGGGGTATCAGCGAGACCGAATGTCGCAATGTTTATCGGTACAAAATATTGATAGAACCGAGTTTCAAAATATCTTACATCGGTACCGAGCTGTTGCTCGGATTTTAAAAGTGAAAGTCTCCAGCTTTCATTACATCAAAAGAGCATCTTCGTTTCCTCAAAGAGGCAAAACAGAAGGTCCGTTCAAAAGGAAAATCGGCTGCCCGACTTTGGACCATTCACTGGTAGAACTTCTTTAGGAATACAGCATTCCACGAGTATTGATGTGGAGGTCCATCAGGATGAGCGAGTCGATATGCTCCATGGGGTAGGATTTCAATGATCTGGAATGGTCCATCCCACTTCGGTTTAAGCGGACCGGGGTCAGGCCCCATTATACGCTTGAGGACTAGTTCACCAACCCGGAATGAACGAGGATTGAGTTTAGAATTGACATATCTCTCGCTTCTATGTTTGTAAGCGGCGTTCTTGAG